>JANHGO010002990.1:0-28320 GCA_024606505.1 Aquila spilogaster
AGGCTGACAGAAGTAGAAGAGAAATACAAACTTTGTACTTGCAGTTTCAGGGACCCCCCGCTCCCGTGGGGCGCCGCGCGGCGGTCTCGCGAGAGGCGGCTGGGCGGGAAGGCGGCGGGGCCGTTACTCCGTCATGGCCGACAGCTGGCCGCGGGTCCGCCGCGGGGCCAGGCGTAGCGGCCGCTACCCAACGCGGGCCGCTGTGAAGGTGGCGGAATGGGGTCCGGCCGGCCCCGCCGCGGGGTGTGCGGGGGGGGGGAAGGGGAAGGTCGCGTCGCTGACGGGACCAGCCGTCCCGCGGGGATCGCCGGGCGCTGCCCGCCCGTACCTGCTCGGTGTGAGGGAGAAGCGAGGCCCTTGGAGTAGGAACCGGGGGGCAAAGCACGCTCCCTTGCCCTTGTTCGCCTTTAAAGGGGAAAAATGGGCCGAAACTCATGAATTTCGTGCTCACCGAATAGCCGGGGCTGGCACAGCCTTCTACCTCTATGTTTTTCTTCTGTTTCCCCTTTTTGGGTTGTTTTAGGTGAGGGCTCTGAGGGACAAAGGGCCGCGGGCCGTGCTTTCAAGTCCCTCAGGCTGTTGCCCACGATGAGAGCTGTGCATTGAAACCCACCTCGATGTGGCGTTGTGAATTGTCTTCCGCCCAAAAATGAAGCGCCAGCGTTGTTGAAAAGCAAATGTGCATGATTTCTTTTTGGGAATTTGGAAAATGTTTCACGTTGGCTAGCTTAGCTTTTTATTAGAAGACAGATGATGAATGCTTTTGATGCTAAGATTCATCTTTAATGATGAAAATACAGTTTTATAATTGCATGTCTCTGATTTCTCTCTTTAGACTGTATCCGATTCAGGGACAAATTCTGGCAGAAGCACCTTGGTGAAGCAGAGACCGACTGTGTTCCCTGATCTTGACAATGACACGCCACGGATTATGCTCAAGAGAATCATCCAGACCCGTAAGTATCTTTTTTCAGGAAAACAGAGAACAGAAGGACAGTGCTTTGGTGGAGTTGAGAACAGGAGGTGTTCTTCTGTAGTCTATTATTCTTATCCTGTTATGCGGAACAGAAATGCAGACCATTGTATTGAGTGATTTATGTAAAAGAGGAATCACTGCTGTGACAGCTGAACAAGGTCATGTGATACAACTCTGTCTCAAAGATCAGGTTTTGGATTGATGAAATCATATTCTCTTCACTCGGTGTTCTTATGCTGGTGAGCAAGCGTGTAATCTTTGTGCTGCCTTTAGCTGTAACATCGTGTGTTAATTATAGAGGCATGCGCTGTTGCAGACTTCAGCTCAGCTCTGCTGCAGTACATGGAACCCCCATGCTGCCATTTGTCACTGTTGGCTTTGTCGCTGTATGTGGCAGCCTTCCCAGGAGTAGAACCCAAATATTTTTCACTAGGTCTTTATTTTAAACCATTGATATATGTCATTTACAGAATGTAGTATAGATTTGATGCTCTGCTGCATTTTGGCATTCTTGCTGGATTGAATGTTGGAAAGGAAATGTTTTGGGTTTTTTGGCAGAACCACAAGTTTCACCTCTAGCACCTCAGATATCTAAACATGAAGAAACAGAAGAAGCTCCACCAGAACTCCCATCTAAGAGGGTGTCCAGCATGTAAGTGATATTTTAATTTTTACTTTTATTTTTTACACTACCAGGTATAGCTGCAGTTCCTGTGATGGCATTGGGGAGTAGGATTTCTCTTACTTCTGTTTCAGTGATCAGAATTGCATTCTGTCAGGTTGGATTTTCAGAAATACCTCTCCAGCTTCAAAAGTTGCATAGGAGTCACTGGGACTGAGGGACTGAATAGTAAATGCTGCATGTTTGTGCTTAGTCCTGCTTCTTAAATGCAGATTTTTAGTATCTCTTTGCAGTGGAAGTGCTGGTTACAATAAGGCTTGTGATGGAAGCCTACTTTTCGTAGTTGTCTGACAGACACTAAAATAGAAGTTCTTGGATCTCCCCAAGGCTACAGGCCGTGTGCTGATGATGCTGGGGGCATAATGAGTTACTGCTGTGTCTTGTATTCAGAATGCAGGCTGCTGTAGCTTTTTACGGTATTACTGCTCCTTGGCTGCCCTCGTTTTGGGCTGCTACAGGTAACTTCCTTCCTGTAGAGTGGTTTGGAGGTGAGGTTTGCCTGAGGCTCAGCCACTTTTATTCATGTTTAGCTTCCGTTAATATTTTAAGTTAATAGGCCTGACTGAATTGGAGAGGCTGAAGTGTGGTTCATTTACTTCCACTTTGTTATGAAATAGAAGAAAGCCAGTAGTGGTGGTAGGTCTTAATTTGCTTTAGCCAGTTTTGTCACAACACTTGTGCGTGTTCTTGCTTACTGCAAAATAGATTGTTCTAAATAATGTGATTACTTTTGTCTTTATAGCTAAACTTTTTGCATTGACCATAAGCAACCTTAAACAGGTCATGTAAAATATTAAGCAAACTTCTATCTTTCTGATTTTTTAATAGAGGAGGAAACATCTGAGTTTTCTGTAAGTGTAACCACTTTTTTTTTAAATTCAAGAAAGATGAGCAGTATTATTTTAGTTCCTTCTTGATTTTGCTTGTTGTAGCTCTTGAATATCTTTGAATGTGCTTCTCATCAGCCTTTCTTAAGCAAAAAGACAAGGTGGTTGGACATTTGCAGGGTTTTATGTTCCATGTTAGTTAGTTCTTGAACTGAAACAGGTATAGACTTTTTGTTTTAAATCCTTCCTCACAACCTTCCTTTAGTTGACGTGAACTTTCCTGAATTTGGGAAGGCACTGCTTTCCCTAGTTGTAATAGCACGTTCCAGGATAGATGCAAAAAAATGAGAAATCTTTTTTTCCCTACTGCTTTACATTTCTTCCCTGTTACAAGCCAGTTAATTCTAATGCTTAGGCTTACATTAGGCTCATAATAAGAAATTAAACTTAGCTACATTTCTGGGTGGTAGAGAATGTATTTTGTAGGGGGAAAAGACCTGTAAACATGATCACCTTACCTTTTTTGCTATATTGAAGCCACATTTGTTGCAGCAAAGGATACGGAAGGATACATCTGCTGAATGTGGGCCCTTGGCTGCCGGAGGGATGCTCTGCTCTAGTACTGCAGGACATGGTGTGGAGTGCTGGCAGCAACTCGCTGCCTGAATTGACCTTCATGAGAGGGGATTCTTGGAACTTCCCAGTACAGGGGGAAAACAACTCAGAAACATACTTTCTGATCCTGATCCAGTGCTTGACTGTGACGTTACGTGTCAATTCCACGCACCAGTGAGCTTTGTGATACCTAATGTTGTTTCATGATGATGGTTTTTTCATTTATGCTGTAATGGTTGACAAACCTAATTGCTCCTGTGTGCTGTCAGGAGGAGAGAGCTATGGAGCTTGTTGGAAGTCCAAGCTTTTACTCTAGTCTGACCTTTCTCAGCCCTGTTGTTTTGAATATATACTCAAGTTTTGATTCTCTTTGTGAAGTTTACTTTGATTTAGTAGGAGGGAATGACATGTTCCCTCATTTGCTGACCTAATCGCCCATTAGTTCCTTACTTCTGCTGCAGAAAGGACAAATAATTTTAATTTGCTTTTCAGTGATGTTAGAGGGACCTTTCTAGGGTAGCCAAGTGATAATGTTATCCTTTGTTAAAGGCTTGGTTTGTATTGGTAGGGTGGAAATGCAACTGCCAGACCTTGTTCCTGAGGAGACATCTATTGCCACGTTCCATATGACTAAGAAGAGAAAGAAACTCAGCATTTCTGAATTTGAGAGAGCAGCAGACAAACGACTTCCCCAGAACCAAGGTAAGGCCGCAGTTGAAAATTACGGTGTTCAGCACTGTGTTTGCTGTCAGCTGATCATCATCTGCTGCAGTTTCGTTCTTAGTGACTTCTCAGCTGGGCAGTGGTACATTTGGAAGCAAGATTGCAGTATCTTGCACAAAGGGGATAGGGGAGAAGGTAAAAGCCCCTCCTATCAAATTTACAATAAGCCTTTTTGAGCCAAGTTATGGGCTCTGCCCTGACTGTATATAACTTGACTATTTTCCAACTTGGTGCTCTTTGAGTTTTGAAGTGCCTCTGAAGGAAGCAATCCCTGTCTTCCCCTCAATTCCAGAAACTTGAAAATGCAACAAGCTGCATGCTTTTCATTGCAATTACATCAAGTAGATTATAAAGTTCTTGTTTGAGAAAAAAGGGTCTTATAGTTTTATAAAAGAAATAATGTTTTATATTGGAGTAAGTCTTCCCTTTAAACATAAATTTGCAAATTTGGTAAACATAACTTCGATTTTATTTGGAGTTTAACAGAGGCAGATAAAACACCTCACCTTTGTTTACATATCCTATTGGCAGTAGCAACTGGAGTAGAATTCAAGGGTGAGATTCAGCTCTGAATTACAGACAACAGTACCTCAGCTCTGAATTACAGATGCTCTGTGTCTGCATGCACACTAGGAAACTGAAATCCTCCTAAAGTTTAGGGGAGATCTAGTCAGTGGAGTATGGAGGGTATTGAGCTTACCCTAAAGTAGACACCTGCATTTGATTAATTGTGCTTGACTATAATGGGAACAGATACCTGTGTTTGGATATTTTAATCTGGAGCTGAATCCCACCCTGACTCAAAACGTGTTTTGACCACCCCGTGGTCAAAAAAATTGACTTGTCTTTCTTTAGCCTGATACCTGGTCTGAACATGTTCTGATAAGACGTGGGCAGCTCTATAAAAGCAGAGCGGGCATGCTCTAGTATTTTCTAGTATGAGCATGATTATGTCACTGCTCTCCAGACCTGCTTTTGGATTTTGGGGGCTTTGTGAGTAGAACAGGTTTGAGTTATACTTTCACCAACAACGTGTGGAGTAGTTATCTGTACTTCTAAAGCTTCCAGATGCTTTAATGTTTAGTTTAGGTTGCTGAAGGGCTGTGACTGAGGCACTAGCCTAGTATCTTGCTATTAATGTGGTAAGATTAATATTGAGTATGAGGACATGTGCCATGTTAAATTTTCTTTGAAATAATTGTTTTATTACCCTTTCAGAAATTGCTTATTAGAATTCTAATATGCAGTTCTGAAACGCAGACAAGAAATTGTAAAATGAACCTGTCATCTAATTCTGTTCTCACCAAAATGTAACTTTTGAGGATTGTAGCATAACTGGCTCTAGAAAGAGGAAGATCCATTGGGGTGTTCCTGTAGCCTGTTGTGTAGGCGGTAATTTCTCAGCTAGTGCAATTTCTTAACTAATGTGTCACCAACTTTTTCTAGCTCAGTCAATGTTGGACAGCACTGCTTTGGCTCGGTGAGTTTAAATTAAAATGTCTTAACTTCTGGCTCTCCTAACTATAGCTGCCTTGATTCATCACCTCTGTAGTTGTGATGAACAGTACAGATACCTGGGTTCATGATAAAGACCTATGTTAGTACTAACACAATCATCTCCCTACTCTGGTGACAGAATTTGAAGGTGTTCTAGTACATACCTTGTGATTTTCAGAAATTGTGGCTCTGCACTGTATGCCCAGGTTGGTCTAGCTTGTATTGCTACTATTGTTTCTCTTTTTACTTATTAGGATCATTCCTTTTTTCCTTTCATTCTCATGTTTCCAACAATAAATCAGTACACAATATACCTTAGAATATTATGATTGCCTGTTAATTGATTCATCGCATCAGTTGCATCTATGCAGTCTATAGTCCAACTCTCCTGGACTTTAAAAGCTTTTTAGCAAGTCAAAGAACTCATTTTCCTGTGTTGCCCCTGTACTTTGCTAATGATCCTAGCCATGGTTAGCAATTTATTTCACCCTTCTCACTGCAGCCCTTGCCTGTGGTCCCATGCAAGGTGATTCATAGGGCTGCATTCTGTACTTCCTATCTTTGAATCCTCTGAACCTTTTTGATTGTGCTGCCTAGAGAGAGGGACAGGAGGTAGCTGAGCATGGCCAGTCTCTTTAGGATGCAAAATATGTGCAGTGAGATACATCTTTTCCCATGCTTTGCATGTTGCTATCTTAGTTCCCATCTCAAAAAAGTTACAGTGTGTTGGTAGCTGTACTTTGCTGTGAATACTGATACTGAGCAGCTTCTTAGACTTGAAGTCCTCCTACCATCCTGCTGTCATCTAGAGGACATCTTTACTCTCAAACATTTGTTTTCCCTTTTTTTTTATTTAAAATTTTTAAAATGCCAGAACCTTCTGTCAGATACATTGTTCCAGCCCTTGTGAGGTAGGAGGCTGTAAAACAGTCTGTTTCCTGATCTCTCTGATACATATCCTGATGTTAGGTGATACCATAAAATTAAACTATTTGTTTAAAGTAGACTGGCATGTAATCTTCAAGGTTTTTGGGGGGAAATTCCTCCTAGCTCAGGGATTTGTGAAATGTCTCACGGCTAGTGGCACCATGTCTGTAATCTGAGGGTAAAAGGGGAGTGTGTAACTTTGGAAAATTGTTTCTTCCCTTCTCTTTTTACAGATCTCTTCGCCTGTCTCTTGGTTCCTTGATCCCACCAGACACTGTTGAAAAGAGAGGCTTGCTCCGGAGGCCAAAAAATCGCAAAGCTATTGACATGGAAGCTTTTGAAGGCGGAGTGGAACAGAACATGCTGAAAAGAAAAGGTTTCTTTTGTGTTGTTACTTCTGTTTTGGGAGGGAGGGCCTTATATAAGGTGGCTTTTAGAAGCAGTTACTGAAGTGTGGTCTGTATTTTACGATTTAAAGGCTACCAGCACGTTCACAGAAATCCAGTGTAATTTGGGAGGCAAGATTAGAATGAGACTCTGCATCTGTAGTTGCTTTGATTCTATGCACTTAAGTATGTGCTCCACCCAGTTTGGTGATTTATACCACAGGAATCGTTTGGGATCGTGTTCATAACTGTGGGTACTGGAGGTGGTTTGGTAGAGAAAGTTAGGGACACTGAAGTGTGGTGATGCAGTTTCAGTGTTTGATCTGTGGAGGATAAATAAAATTTGGTTGAATGACTTAAATTTTGAATTATGCAAGTCCTGGTAATAAATGGGTGTCCCTATGACCTTGAACAGTTTTTCACATAAAACTTGTTTTAAAACTTTCTAAACAGCACAGAACTATCTTGTGGACTCAGAAACAGCATCTGGGATTCCAACAGCCATGCTGGCAAGTGATGCGGAAATCATGCTGAGTAACACAGAGCTCTTTGTTCAGCCTCAGTTTGATGAACAGAGCCACAATAAGCTTTCTGCTCTTGAACCACAGCTATCAGATTCAAAAACTTCAGCACAGACAAGCAAGATTTCTGATGCAGCTCAAGAGGAAGCAAGGCTGGTGGGCCTGGTATCCAGTGTGGGCACAAATGAGGGAGGGACCCGAAGATACTCTGCGGACTTAATCCTTGATCATGAGCATGTTGACAGAATGACTCATGTATCTCCAAAAACACCTGCAAACCAGCAAGAAGATAAGCAAGATCATTCCCAGCAGAGTAACCCAATGGAACAGCTTTCTGTTTTGGAAGAGGTGGTGGCTGGCAGTGAGTACTCTTGGGTTAGGACTTGGGGCTTAGCAGGTATTACCTGAAATCACAGAATGGCTGAGGTAGGAAGGGACCTCTGGAGGCCATCTTCTCCAGCCCCCCTGCTCAAGCAGGGCCACCTAGAGCAGGTTGCCCAGGACCATGTCCGGGCAGCTTTTACATTTCTCCAAGGATAGAGAGCAACCTGTTCCAGTGCTGAGTCACCCTTACAGTGAAAAAGTGTTTCCTGGTGTTCAGGCAGAGCCTCCTGTGTTCCTGTCTGTGCCCATTGCCTCCTGTCCTGGCAGGGGGCACCACTGGAAAGAGGCTGGCTCCATCTGCTTTACACACTCCCTTCAGATACTTGCATATATTGATGAGATCCCCCCGAGCCTTCTCTTCTCCAGGCTGAACAGTCCCAGCTCTTTCAGCCTTTCGTCCTAGGAGGGATGCTGCAATCCCTTAACTGTCCTGGTGGCCATTTGCTGGACTGTCTCCAGTATGTCCATCTCTCTTTTGTACTGGGGAGCCCAGAAGTGGACACTGTAAATTGGTCACAAATATGGGGAGCTAAGGAGATAATGTGTAGGAGCAGCAGACAGAGTTAGAAGGAGTGTCAGGAGGTTACTAGTCTAGACCTTTACCCTGGTAAGCTCATTTATATGTCACAGCCAAACGCTTTGCTGTCTCTAGGGCCTTAAATATCACTTGGACAGAGGTAGTCACCTCCCTGGTCGCTCTGTACCAATGCTTTGCCAGTCCTATCAACTTGCCAGTTTTTCCCTGGTGTCCAGTATCTCTCTTCTGCAATTTCCCTGTAAATACCTTGTCCTGGCTGTGTAAATGGGAGCACATTTTCCTCATACTGTGTTGACGAGGCCCCAAGGCTCAGTTGTAACCCTAAAATTTTCTGCTTAGTGACCCTGAGGCAGCTAGCCAGGACAGGATCTGCTGCAGTAAATGGCTTTGTGCAGTTCTTCAATCAAAACACCCTATGCTTTCCATGAAGTACGGACAGCTATTGTTTTTTTTTCATTTAGTTTTTTTTAAGATCCGTTGTCAAAAAGGCCACAGAGACAGTATTTAAAGAATGATTGTAGTAGTCAGTACTGCTCAGGCCAGGAAGAGTTCTTGCCCTGGAAAGTTTAGAAATTAATTAATGCGGGGTGGGCTCTTGCACCATACTCTGCTTCTGAAGGGTTGTCTGTGGCAAGCTTGCTGGGAAAAGTTGTTTTCAAAGGACAAGGAAAGAGATCAACAGAAAAAGGTTAGTTGCTCTGAAGAGTCCAATGGTAGGCACTGTTAGGACAAATGGATAGATAATGTGGAGAATAGTGTGGAGGACATGGAATAGAGGACTGGATCAAATGAGAGGAAGAGGGGGGGAGTGAGAGCATATCTTAAAGATGCTGGAGTTTGTAAGGCATTGATGTCAAAAGTTAATGGTTATGTAGTTCTGCTCTTTTGCCAAAGGTAGCTGATGTCAATGTTGCTCCTCAGTGTGAACTGAAAAATAGTTGAAAGGACTTTTCCAACTGGTTCCTAAGATACAATATGAACTCCCTAAACTGTTTCAAGTAAAGGAAGAGCATTTTCTTGTGTGTATTCCTCTCTCTGCTTGGTTGGTATTTTACTTACCAGGAAAGCTAAAAGGAAATTTATAAAGATAATGGGAGCACGTTAATGCTCTCAATTTCTAGCTGTTAATAGATGGAGCTCGTCTTTGCCATCCAGAAGTCCAAGTAAATGTTTGGGATCCCCAGTCAATCTAAAGCCTAAGAGATATTTCAGCATGTCTTTGAGAGAAGTTGTCCCCCATGTAGTTGAAGACCTAGATGTATGTGATACAGAAAAAGCAGATGACTGATACTGTGAACAAAGTGGAACAGGAAGAGATTTTCAGAGAGGGTAAGAAGTGCTTGCAGTGTTGCATGGGAATGGAGTACTTTGATTAAAACCAAGAGTTTTTCAGGTGACTTGCAGGGTAAAATAAGACTTTATTTTGCAGTAGATGCTAGAGATAATTCAAGTCATATAGGAGATACTGTGAGCATTTCCAGACAAGCTTTCTAAAAGTAAGCTGTGACTTGCTCATGTGCTTTCTTGTCAGTATTTGCTTTGTTCACAGTGACTGCAAATGGAATAAAGGTTCATATTTTTTGGTACGTCCATAGTACTGCTCATCTTCCCATAGGAAAGATGAATAGCTCCCTCTTGGCAAGGAATATATCTGGCTAATCACTCTTTTAATGCTTTACTATATTTATTTAAGCCATGTTGGCTGTTATCTTTCTCCAGTACCAACCAGCATCTTTTTCTCTTTAAGACAAGGGCTTGAAGGTTGCCCTCCCTTAAGTAATAAGATGTCACTAAGAGGTTGGGCTTTCATACCTCCTTGTTCCTGGAAGACAGCAAGTCATGCAAGTTGCCTGCTTTCACAAGCACATTCTCAGTTATATCTGAAATCCTTTTGCCTTAGAATAAGACAGTAAAACTCTGCGCAGATGCTGAGGGTGGCAGGTGTTATCCAGTCATTACATAAAGCTTTGGGTATATGTGGACACAAATTCCTGTGTTTTCTTGTATTTCATTTTCCAGACTCCAGTTTAGGATCCTTTTAAAGTCTTTCCCATTGTTCCTTTGACAGTGTCTGGAAATGAGAGAATACCATTGTCATGCAGGTTTAGCTTTCCCTAGGCTTAATTACGTCTGAAGTTTCATATGAATTACCTTTTGGTGGTATGGAAACTGCACAGTCTATAGCACCAACAGTTTTGTTATTAGAATTTTAAACTGAATACTTGCAGTGCCCATAAGTAATTGCTTGCACATACCAGACGTATCACCAAAATTAGTTATGTTGCCTTTTTATCATGATGATATAGCCTTCTGTTTTAAACAGTTCTTTTAGAGTAGTTCATTAAGGTAGCAGATATTCTGCACCTCTAAATTTACAGTTGTGTAAGGTTGGCATCCTGTAATCTTCCATGATTCTTTTGTCCTGTTACAGTTTTACTTGGGTGTGCCTGTGGAGTGTGAAATTTAAATGGGATGTTTCTCTTGAGACTGATGAAAGTCACCTCAGAATTGTTACAGTTCTGTGAATAACAGCTCAAAGTTTGGGGGATGGTCAGAAAAGCAAATAACATGTAAAAGTTACTATGAAAGGAAGAAATGACAAAATGTCACTGTGTCACTATGGAAATGATTGTCATGCTCACTTTTTGAATACTGTGTGCAGTTCTAACCTCTCCATCTCTAAATAGATTTAACAGAACTAGAGAAGGTGCAGAGAAAACCAGGTTTACTGTTAACGATAATCAAATATATGGAACTGTTTCTGTGCGTTGAATGACTGAAGATAAGGACTGCTCAGCCTGGAAAAAAGACAATGGGAGTGAAATGTAAGGAGTTTAAAAAGGAAGGCCTTGAGCAGCATGGAGGAGATGATTCAGCAAACAAATTGAAACAAACAGCTCCCTGATCTGTCAGTGCAGCAACTAGAGAGGAGCAACTTGCACTAACAGCTAGCAGGTTATACCAAACTACAGGAGGTATTGCTACTAGCAACAGGTGAAAAATTCAGTAAAAATTAAGACTTGAATGTGTCAATAGCATCTGGTACTCCAATGTTAAAGTACTGTATCCCAGCAGGGATCCAGTAGTGGGGGAGACTCACTGGTGCCTGTCTGCCTTATGCAGTCTTAGTGTAGAGCTGAGCTTTTGTCTTCTCCCCACAAAGCTAGTTAATATTTCACTTAACTTTAGGCAAGATTTTGCCCTGCATTGGTGTAGGGAGTCCAGTGTTCTGGTTAGTGGGATTGGTATTACTGATTTTTGTACCACCTTTGGCCAAATTTCCTTGTTCCCTTCACTGGGGCTTAGGGGTCCCAAGGCCTTGACACTTGTACTTTTGAGTGTGAAAACTCCCAGTCACTGGAGAGGATGGTGAAAATCCACTTTTACAGCTTCTGCTTCTGCGCTCAGCCAAGATTTCGAAACCCTTCAGCAAGTGATAATACTATGAGAGTTCCCAGTAAGATTTCTCCAAATAATTACCTGTGTGGGTTTCTGCTGGAATTGAGCCACGGGGTAACAGGCATGGGGACTATAGATGTAGTATATAGGGAAAAGGAGTACTTAAGTACTCTTTGGTACTTCAGTAGCTACTTAAGTAGCTGAAGTTTTTAAAGGCATGCAAATCATGTGTCCATTTATTTCTCCTCATCCTGCCTGCTAGAGGCTTGTCCGGGATGGTTAAAACCACTGCTAGGCGCTCTCCTCTTTATAATGCAATGTATCTCTTGCAAAATTGTTTCTTCAGAAAAACTGAGAAAATGGGGAGGAGAAGCTGAGTACAAACTCCATGTGTTGTTAGACTTAAAGGAAAAGAAATTTTTCTTTCACACAATCACCAAAAGTGAGAACAGACGTAGAGATGGCAGATCTTGAGGAGCTCTGCTTACTGATAGGTAAAATTCCTTCATCGGGATCTGATGTGCACCCTAATTAGGTGGCTGTAGAGCAAACACAGGAAAAGTTGTGCATTTCTTAGATGTAAACTTTTGGATGGGAGCTGCATCTGCTTCCCTTATTTATAGCTTATGGCTATTGCTGAGTTTACTTATGAGTAAATTTTAGTGGTTGTTAAACTGTATGCTGGTTGTTGATTGGGGGTTTTTTGTAGGTAAAATTGTTGATAGAATTTCCTATTTTAGCTGCAGAGCATCGTGCAAGTGCTGGATATTCTGAACATTTGGAGAAGAAACTGACCAAAAAAGCAGAATTGCAGATAACTACAGTAGAGGATGCCAGAGTTGAAACAGAAATGGCCCCTTCGGAAGAAGAGGGAATAGCAGAAGGCAGTGTTGAACACCAAGGCTCTCCCAAAGCTGGTGAGGACAACCTCTAATACTGACAACTATCTCTAATGCCAGAGACCTCTCAAGCTGCATTATTGGCATCAGTGCTGGGCGAGAGACTTGTTAACTCTCTTTGCATTCTGGAATCTGGGCTAAATGCTGGGAAAATATCAAACTAATTTTGGCATTTTAAGCTGAAAGACTGCATTCTGTTCAAATGGAAAACAAAATTATATTGGCAATACTGCTTAGAAATATATAATTGTGGAAAGCTTAGTTAAAATTTACTAGTGGGAGTTCTAGAATCAGGCAAAGATTGATAAAACTTGGAGACCTTCTGAGTGTGTTGGCAAATCAGGATCTTCTAAGTTACTTTTCCTGAATTGCTGGGTCTTCTGTGTTCAACATGCTGCACTAAGGCTTTGGTTAGACTTCTTTTGAGATAAAAGTTGTTATTAAAGGAAGTTAATTTAAAAGGAGCTCAGATAAAAATTTCACTCAAATCTCATGGGCTTCTCCACATTACCAGGTGCTATTTTTTCTGTTTGACCTCTGCAGACCTAGAGGAAGCAGAGGGAAAAGTTGAAGATTCATCAGTGCTTTAGCTTATCTAACTTAGTGTATTGACACCCTAATCCTTGAAGATAGGAATATAATAGGTGGCAACGTCATTAGGAATGGAAAGCTGGGTTTCATTTTTATGAGTGCTTTGAAATTTTGGCTATGATACTTGTTTCAGTGATGTATTTTTCCTGCTTTGGAAATCTAGAACGTGAGATTGCCAAAGGTGTTGGAGCTGGAAGTCTGGGCAGGCATTCTCATGCTTTTTCCTCCTCTGAAAAATCTGGGATGGGGCCATTAAAGGAAGCTGTTGAACAAGCAGATGAACTAGAAGACCAGGTTATCACAGTAGAATTGGATGGTCCAGAAGAAGAGCCTACTGTGAATGAAACTGAAGACCCTGAGAGTGATGGTAAGAAAAGGTGAAGGTACTGTTGCAGCAGTAGCAGGAGGCAGTTGGAGAAATTTTCTTCTGTTACCTCTCGATAGATTGAGGAACAACGTAGGTTAATAATGTGATTTAACTGTTTAGTCAATTGGATAGTCCAGGGGAAGCTGTTGGCTGCTATTCCTAGGGCCAGATTGTTACTGGCTTATCAGGTGCTTCAGGGACCTAGATCATCTTGTACTTTTTGAGGTGAAGGTAATGGAAGTGCACAAATAGACAAAACTGAGTGCAGAGTGGTTTTATATAGTGACATAGGGATATCCTCCATTTCATTCTTCCTTCCTTCCTGACTCCTACCTTCCTGCTGACTTTTTAATGTCTTAGCACTGAACTGCTGTTTCCACAGCCATTTATGTGACTCCAGGCTTGAAACCTGATTTAGAACCCCATATTTTGTACATGTAGTTACAGATTTCCTTTCCAGTTAACCAAAAGAGTAGGCTGGCTTTCCAGAAAGCTGAGAGGAAGTGTCTGTTTCTAAACAGTTCTTCAGACACTACATCAGTCTGCTCTGTTGCCTCAAGAGTGCTTGTGCCCTTTGGAAGAACATACACATCAGACTGAGTTCTCTTTGATCAAGGCCACATTTGAGAATGCCCAGAGTGTGTTTTAGTGGTGTCTTTTGGGACTGGTCTTAAAGTCTTTGAAAGTACAATACACCCTGAAATAAAAAACTGAACTAAAAGAATCTCATTGCCAGGATTTGAGGCATTGTGGGGAAATACAGCTGTAATGAGAGTGTCAATGCCTGTATGTATTTGTGCAGCGTGGAAGGCACATAGACAGTTGAACTGGTCCACTTTTGCCACAAGAAAAGCTGTAGGTGTTCTTAGGACATCTACAATCGTGTGTCAACATGGTTATCTTTAACACAGCTGTATGAAGAGATGGAGAGATCTTGATGAAGAGATCTCTGCTGATAGGGTGGAACAGTAAAAGTGGCATCTTACAGGTCTCGTTGGACAAGGAGAGGAAGAAAAGATGAGAAATTATGCGCACTTGTCATAAAACTGACCTCGGAAACCTCAGCATAACTAGTGTCTTCTCCTGCATCCTGCTCCCTGTCCCTCCAGCCCACAGAAATATTTCTTCAGAAGAAGCTAATGCGAGGAACCATGGTAGTTCACCTGGTCCTGCTTTCTCTGAGATACTCCTGACCCTCTGAGTTGTACTACTCTCAGTAGTACCTGAGCCCTCAGCCCTCTAGTAGCTGGGCTTGTCTTCTATAACAGGGCAGGTGTCCTAGCTTTTAGGGAGGGTTGTGAAGTTGACAACATTGCCAGATATGCTGGATTCTTGGGCTGCACTCAGCTTTCAAGGGAAACTGTCAGGCAAGAAAACCTCCAAGACCACTCGCTCCTCTTCTAGACAGGAAGCTACTCAGTATTTCATTTCTGTTAACATTGTTTTCTTTCCTGCTCTCACTTGTTAAGAAGTAAAGAAGTTTAAGAGTGAAGTGAGAGGATGCAGATTAGACTTGGAGGAAACTAATATGGGTGGTTCACAGCAAAGAAGAGGTGAGGTACTGACTATAACCTGAGCCTTAGTTGGAGGGAATTTATGAAAACCTGTAAATATGGGAGATGCCTACAAACTGACCCTTGTAATGTGATTTTGTTGCTCTGCTCGTCCCTGTGTTCAGGAAAATTTGCCACTGATTTAGCAGGGTGGCAGTGAGGTAGCTTGCAGACTTTGAAGTTCTCTCTGGGAAAAGAGGCTGCAGCTTCTTGGCAGCCTAAGTTGACCCAGCCATCAGCCCCTGCAGCCTGGCCCCGATATGTGTTCCTACACCCTCCCTGGTGTGCTGGTCCAGCACGGGGGCTGATGGGCTGGGCCTGGGTGGGAGGGAAGCCGCCAGCTTGTGTGGCAGGAGGTGGGGTGGGTGGAACTGCAGCAGACAGCAGTCGTGCTGGTTCAGGGTGCCATGGAGCCACAGCCTGAGTGCAGGCAGTGTGGCACTGGACCAGATGTGTAGAAAGCTGGCTGGGCTTCTGTCTGCTGCTGCAGCACTGCTTGCTGCGGGAGCTCTGAAAATAGAGTTCAGTTCCTCAAATACTTTTTTTCCCTAGAGGTTTCCATGAAGACACCCACGTTTGTCCGTGCTGCAGCCTACAAGCCACTGCTGTCAACTCCGCGTCCTGTAAAACCTGCTTCTCCCAAGTAAGTATAAGCCACCTTCAGCAGTGGCCTGGTAGAAGTGTGTCTGGGGGGTGTTAGTGCTAGGGGGAGAGCGCCAAGCCCAGCTTTGTCAATTGTTTTGTGTTTTATCAGCTGTAGCAGGGAGGGAGGAGTCCTGAAGTCTCTAGTTCATTCACTGCTTTAGTAATTGAATAGAGTTCTATCAAGTGAATGTCAGCACTCTCCCAGAACAGGTCCAATGTCTCAAGTCTTTCCAATGAATGTTCTTGTAATATTTTCTTGTGCTGAAGGCCAAAACCTTTTCCTAGGAGTTTTTCAACTGGTAAGCTACCCTGGAGCCATAGACTTCAGTATGGGATGCAGAGGCCCTTGCAGAAGAGATTGCAGATTACGTTACATTAATCGCATAAAATGATGTATTTGTATTGACTTTAGAAGCCTAAAGCTGTATGCAGTTGCCACATGCTGAGTATAAAATAAAGCTTGCCTAGAGGCAGAAAGTGAACCTGTCCTCTGCATTACTCCAAATAAATTAACATTTTTCACCCTCTTAACTAGAAATTTGGTGAAGCCATATGCTTCATCAGAACCAGTAACAGTGGGTCCTAGGGAACAGGAGGAATTTTCTAGCCCATGACTCTAGATTTTTGTTTATTGAAGCAATAAACAATCAAACCAAGTTCTTGTGCCCTTTCCTGCTGTGAACAAAGGTGAGTGATGCTTACAGAAGGTGCTGGATGATCGCTGTAATCATGAATAGTAAAATATATTTATAAAATAGAAAAAGGAGTCTTTGATACTCTGCTGAAGTAGAACTGAATGAATGCAGATTTGCTTTCAAGCTGTGCTGAGATAACAGCTGACCATAATTACAGGTTCAGAGCCTCGATTACGGGAAGTTGTTGCACAGAAAATGCATGGTTTGTTTGCACTTTACGTAATGCAGTCTGACCCTGAGTGGGCCTGCTTGTTTCCTGAGATAGCGATGCTCAGGTTAAAAGCCTGAGGAATACTCTAGGTTACGTAGTGGAGCAATAACCATGTGAGAGCCATGGTTAAGACATTCTGCTATAAAATAATCTCTTTATACTGGTACAATTCTACTGTGATCAACTATACCAGATTAGAACCATAGTACTTTTCATTTAGAAACACCAATGTCTAATGCAGTCACTGAACTTGAATTTTGCCCTGATCCTGTGAACCAAACGTTCATATATAATCATTCACAAATGGGTAAGCTGAGGCACAGAAACAGTAACCATGATGACTTAAATAATGACTGGTTTTTGTCTCACTGCTACCCATACTTCATCTCTGGGGCTGATCTCTTCCACCTGCCTCTGAGGTTCTGACAGAAAAACATGCACGTGGGCTGGTGAGCGAATCAAATGATACATGCACTCCCTCTGTGGATTTTGCATGTGTTAGTCTGAGATTCCAGGGGTTTTTTTTGTTGTTTTCCACTTGTCTACTGAGTGAATCTAGAGATTTCCCTTCCCTTTTTCATGTTACAATTTTTCCTTTTTAGAATGGAAAACAGTCGTAATTTCCTTTGGGACTTATAGTCATGTTTAAGAAAAAAACAAAACAAAAACCAACCCACCAAAAAGAATCAACCAAACAAAAAAACCCCAAACCCCACAAAAAAACCCACTAAACAAAATATTTGTAATAGTGTAAAAGTATACCCTGCAGACCGGACTCCTGTCTGCAGATACAGAGGTGACCTGTGGATGCATCAAACTTTGTGCGCTCCTGGAGGGTGAATACTACAGGGATGCAGTGAAAACTGCATTTATGTATTGGAGGGAACTATAGTTTGCTGACTATCTGTTATGCTAGCATGTTTATCTTGGGAAACTTGCGTCTGGATTGCTTCTCCCAAGGTCACAATGTTATGTGAACTGTTTGCAAACTGTACTTCATGCGCATGAGGGTTTTGAAGAATTGGGAGGGAGAAAGAATTAAGAGCTCGAGGTAGTTTGTACCACTTTAAATTCAGCATAAGGTTTGCCCAAACTCAGCCTGATGTGTTCTCTGCCTCTCCCCATGTTTGTTCATTTGATGTGCAAATTTTCAATTTCCCCCAAAGGTCTCCCCTGCAACCGCTGCGGGCCAAGCCAATTCCAAAGAGCTCGGGAGCGACACGGAGGAAAACGAGTAAGCCTGAAGTAGCAAGTAGTTTGATAAAGAAGATATTTAGCCATTATGTGAAAATGCCAGTGGCCAGAGATGCATACAAAATTGTTGAAAAATGGTAAGTGACAGCAAACTGTTCCTCCTCCTCCCACTCTTTCTAGTTTGTTTTTTGGGGTTTTTTTTTTTTCCCTTTCTTTTCTCTCCTGAAATAACAAACCTGTCAGGAGTGCTGCTGGGAAGCTGACAGCCCTCCCTATTCAGCTGTGGGGAGAGTCACAGGAGGTCTGGTTAAAACAAGGACAGAAATGTGCTAGGTGCTTTTGGCTGCTGTGAGGGTATCCGTGACCAACGCTGCCTTGCAGGAGCTTCTGGGTTTTGTCCCAGCCAGTGCAAATTGCACCATTCACAATCTTCTCTAGCTAACAGCACACTAATATCATTAGCACTCTCTGTGAGCCGGGTGGCTGCGGAGTGTTTCTTCTCCTGCAGTTTTCTCTGGCAGGCTGTGACCTGCACGGCAAGCAGTTCTAGTGCAGCTTGCCCTACAGAAGTTCACACACTCCACAGCCTGATTTTATTTCGCTCCTCAATCCTCCTTCAGCTGTGAGAGATACTTCAAGCAGCTAAGCAGCGATCTGGAAGCTTACACCAACCATGCAGGGAGGAAGACAGTGGAGATGGCTGACCTGGAGGTCCTCATGAGAAGGTAAAGGGAGAGTTATTACTAACCTGTAGTAGTGTTCGGTAGTGCTTTGATAGCCCAGTAAGACTGTCGTTGCCAGGGTGTGCACTAGCAGTAAGTATTTCCACAGGAAGTGTGGTATCTTGTGATTTACTCTGCATGATGCCACTTGGTCTTCTGTCCCAGGAGGGCATTCGTGGATGTGGGTTTTTATACTCCATGATGATGGTGGTGGAGGGCCAAAAGGAAGCAGTGAGGGGTTGGGGGTGCAAGGAGTCATCTGAGGAACAAGTAGCAAGAGGAGGGGGATGAGTGCAAGGGTGAAGCGGTTATGGTTGGGAAATGGTGTCAGCAGAAAAAGCAGAGTAACAGTAAGTGCGAGGCTGGGCTGCACTGTTTGTGTCCCTGAGCGATCTCTTTACTAAAAGTGCTTGCAACTGAAATAGCGTGAGCATTTTCACCTGCCCTGCTCTCTGTTTTGATGACTTACTCTTCCAAACAAAATCATAGAATCATAGAACCATTTAGGTTGGAAAAGACCTGTAAGATCATCGAGTCCAACCATTAACCTAACACTGCCAAGTCCACCCCACATCTACAGGTCTTTTAAATACCTCCAGGGATGGTGACTCAACCACTTCCCTGGGCAGCCTGTTCCAAAGGTTGATAACCCTTTTGGTGAAGAAATTTTTTCTAATATCCAATCTAAACCTCCCCGGCACAACTTGAGGCCATATTCTCTTGCCCTATCACTTCTTACTTGGGAGGAGAGACTGACCCCCACCTTGCCAAAACCTTCTTTCAGGTAGTTCCTGCTCCTGCAAAAGCTGATACTTTGGATTCAAACTGACAGTTCCGCTCAAGAGCAGGAAAATGAGTCTCCAGCCTGGCAGGCCGGGGCTGGCCTCTCCTAACAACTGTGTTCCCCTTCATGCTGCCACTTGGATACCCTGTAGAGGGTCAGGCTGGGCAGCAGCCTGGATGAACTGTTCTTGGAGCCTCTCCACTGCTGCTCTTTCCTGTGGGGTCCTTCAGCTCCCCCATCTCATGCCTGAATTTATTTTGTCCTGTGACCAAAACACAAGGGGTTTGTTCTTGGCTTGGGAGCCCTCTGTAAAACTCTGTGGGGCCTGAAACAAATCCATTGCTCCTCATTTAAAGTCATTATCATTATGCCAAGTTGTTATTCCTCGTCTCCACTGGAAGAGTTTCAGATGCGATGCTGAAGTCATCTGAGGGATTTTGCAGGGCATGTCTGATTAAAGGCTTTGCATGGGCCTCTGTAGATGGAGCTGGTGCTGCTGCTTAAAAAAAATAATCTGTTGTTGTCCTGGTCCAGAGATTTTAATTTTCCCACCTGACAGGTTTGTGCTAAAATCAGTATGAAGAGGCTGAGAGGTGTGACAGTTTAGTTGGCCAGATTTGAGGATTCCGTGCTCTTGTTGTTTTACCTTTTTGTAGATGTCTTTACGCCTTTCCACTGCCTCATAAAGGGATCAGGAGTTGTTGCTGGTTCATGAATAAGAACAGTATTTCTGTTCCTTTCACAAGGAAAGCATAAATAAATGCTGCTTTTTTTCCTTTCTACAAGACTAGGAGATGCTGATTTTTCAGGCTAATCAGCTAAATGGTGTACTAGAAAACTACATGCCCTACACAGTTGGAAAATGCCAACCACCTCTGAATTGGGAATGTAAAAAACTCCTGGGTAACGAGCTATTTGCTTCTGTTACATCATTCTGTGTATGTCTTTAAATGGTAAAATTTATCCTGTGGCAGGTGGATTGTGAGTTTAAAAAGCAATGAGCTTATACTTGGGTAAAGTACAACTCTGTTTCTTTTCTACTCTCTTCTTTTTGAACAAAGACAAGGGCTGGTGACAGACAAGATGCCGTTGCATGTGCTGATAGAACGTTACCTCCCTCTGGAGTACAGGAAGCTCCTGATTCCGGTTGCTGTGAGTGGAAATAAAGTGTTCCCCTGCAAATGAATGTGCCCCTCTGGCAGCAATGGCCCCTGTGGGTGGGAAGACGGTCTGCTCGCAGAGGCTGGCTGGACGCTGTTCTGTGGAACTGCTCCATGTGCGGGTTTCCCACAAGGAACTGATAGGGCAATAAACAGTTGACATTCTCTTGAACTGACGCAGGCTGTGCTGTGGCTATCAGGCCAGCCTGCTGGATCTCACCAACTATTGTTACAAGACATTTGACGAACCTGAATTTTTTTACGTTACCTTTGAATACTTGTACAGCTCTGATAAATAAAATATGTATTCTGCGTGATGCAAATGCTACTTTATTCCAGTGAGCTGAAAGGCTACTGCATTGTGGTGTTCAAAATGTTCTTAACAGACATTGAGCTGGGTCGATGCTCGTCATACTAACTAGTTGTTTGCTCAAAGGAGAAAAGTTGTGTACTGCCTTCCAAAAAGCAGCAGATCCTTGTTACAGCTGTGTATTATTCTAAAGCAGGGGCTTTCAAACTTGGGGTTTGTTCCCCTTTGCAAACCTAGTCTACTGTGTCAAGAGTAGATCATTGTCCATCTATGACCACAGCTGGTTACTGATGTAAATTGAAATGCGAAAATAGACTATATATAACCAAATCTCACGGGGAATTAGCAAGCAATAATTTTAAGTCCATTTCAGACATGAAATTTTCTGGTGCACACATGGTAGGTAGACTGGGAGAGATTGATTCAGGTGGAGTTAATTGTGTGTACTGGGTTTACCTGGCAAGGTTTTGGTAGTGGGACGGGGGGAAGGCTGCAGGAGTGGCCTTTGGCCCCTGTGTTGGACAGAGCCAGTTCCAGCCAGCTCCAAAATGGACCCACCGCTGGCCAAAGCTCAGCCCATCAGCAATGCTGGTGGCATCTCAGTGATAATGTGTTTGAGAAAGGGTAAGAATGCTGCGCAGCAGCTGTGGGTGGGAGGAGTAAGGAGAAAAGTGTGAGAGAAATAACCCTGCAGACACTGAGGTCAGTGAAGAAGGAGGTGCTGGAGCCAAGACTCCCCTGCAGCCTGTGGAGAAGACCATGGTGAGCCAGGCTGTCCCCCTGCAGCCCATGGAGGTCCACGGTGGAGCAGATATCCACCTGCAGCCTGAGGAGGACCCCACACCATGGTAGGTGGACATGCCCTGCAGGAAGCTGCAGCCCATGGAGAGGAGCCCATGCAGGAGCAGGTTTGCTGGCAGGGACCTGTGGGGGACCTATGCTGGAGCAGTTCTTGAAGGAGTGTATCCCATTGGAGGGACCAGAGACACAGTGTTATGGACTGACTGAAACCCCCAGTTCTGCATCCCCTCTGCACTGCTTGGCAGTAAGGAGCTAGTTGAGCCTAGGAAGAAGGCAGCGTGGGGGGAAGATCTTTTTTAGTTTTATCTTTGTTTCTCACTATCCTCCCCAAGTCAAGTCTGTTTTGACTGTGACAGTAATTGGTGAATGACCTCCCTGTCTTTATCTCAATCCATGAGCTTTTGCTGTCTAATTTCTTCCTGCTATCCTGTTGAGGAGGGCAAGTGAGAGCAGCTGGGTGGGTGACTGGCAGCCAGCTATGGTTAACCCGCACCCCCCATTGCAGGTGGTGTAACCCCACAGCTGAAGGCTGTGCTTCCCCAGCTGTTTTCTGCCAGCCCCAGTGCTGTCCCCTGTCTACATGCAGAAATGTATCTGGAAAGTCACCACTCCTGCCTGGCAGTGTCACCAAGGAGGCAGGCCATGCCAGAAGCTGCTCTGTGAAGCAGGGTGCAGCTCCATGAACTGCAGTTTGCTCTGCAGAGGTCAGCCTGCTACTGTTGTGTGCTGGCATCCCATGTCACGATCCAAAGCTGCAAGATCCAAGTGGTGACTCTGTAAGTAATCCTCTGCATGTTCAACACACCCGTGCAGTTTCTGCTGCTCTGCTCCTGGTGCGAGCCATGGTGCACGGTGCCACTTGGCTTTCCACCTGCAGTTTCGTACAGGCGGTTGCTGCACAGAGCTGGTCTGCACTGCGCTCCCTTGTGTTCCTCAAGTAGGGAGATGATAAAAGCAAAATTCTTGTAGATGATTTTACTGCTTACAGTGAACCTAAAGCACCCCAGGAATGAGGTCAGCCACAGCAAAGGACTTCAGGTGCAAAGGACCGTGACTTTGTAAAACAACTCAGAAGCTGGGAAAGAATGACACCTGTCACACCAGTTTCGGAAGGATGGATATGGATATCGAACTTTGCGTGTTTTTCATCAGTGTGCTCTTCAGTGTTTTTCCAGGGGGTCAGTCTGACACACTAGTCTAGTGCAGTTTCCTTTTATATAGCTAGTCTGTAATTCCCAAGGTAAGATATGATGCTTATTTAATTTCTAAGAAAAATTAATAATTTTATTTTTTCCCCCTAATTCTTAGCATCTCTGTCTTGAACTTGAAAACCTTGAGCCTTTAAATTGATTAATTTGACTTAGACTTGAGACTTCAAATTGATTAATTACATTTCCAGATGTCTGTGAAGACGGGATGGCTCAAGGCTGCTGCTTTGCAGTCTCAAACAGGATAGAGAGAGGCTGAGCATGGTCAGCACGTCCAGTTGGGGTAAGTCAAAGCTCAGCGCAAACATCATCTCACTGCTGGCTCTTCCGATGCTCCCGGGGCGGGACAGTCTGTGCAGGCTCTAATTGCACTGGTGCAGCCAGCTTGGTGGTCACACAGGATGCCTGCCACCCTCTAGTTTCTCCCCATCCTAAGCCTGTCCTAAATCCCACTGCCAAGTATGAATCCTTGTCTCTGGATTAAGCTGTGTGCACAGCAGAGTTTCCTAAAACTACAGCCAAATGGTGCAGTTAATAAGGACTCCTGGAAATCCAACCCAGCTCTTGGCAGCAACGCTTGCAAGTTAAACAGGTTTTGCACAAAACTGAAGGAAATTATGACCAATTTAGTTAAAATCTCTTTGGCAGGCAATACCAATACAAAGGTCAGTCATTTTTCAAGGTGTTTTTGTTTTTTTCTTTTTTAAAAAGTAATTCCATTAATACAACAAAGGGGATTTTTTTGCAATATTCAAAAGGAAACAGCTTTGTTGTTTGAACAAACATAATGCAAAACTTGTACTTTAAAAAATATATTTTCTGTCATTATGGGACTGTTCAAGTGTGTCCTTGAGGCTTTGCACGCCAGAGTTTGAAAATTTTGATCTGAAGTAGTAATGAAGTTTCCAACTCCTTTTCCCTCTGTTGCTAAACCATGGTGAGAACCCTCTTTTCCTAAGGAGAGAACGGAGAGAATTTCCCAGGAAGAAGCCACTGGTTCTTCTTTCCTTCCATTGTATTGCTTCCTCCTGCAGCCATGCTAGGAGGACACACATCTGCAACCAGCTTCCTCAGCTGCCAGGTTCCTGACCTGAACAGCTTCCAGCTGAAGGCAGGAGATGATGGGGCTTTGATGGTTGGGAATTTTGTGAGAGGGAGAGGTAAGACTCCCCATCTGGTCTTTCTCTTCTGTTGAGACGTGTTCAGCATCTAGTTGCAGTGAAGTCAGGGTTAACTAAATTCAAGACTTTTAGGGACACCTTGTTAGAGTCCTAACAATGTAACTGGAAGGGCGAAAGAAAGAGACACCTGGCCCTGTAAACAGCCATTAACTCATAGGGATCTAAAGTCCTCGGGGTGAAGCAAAATGAATGATTCCTGCTCTCTGTAGCCCACTGCTTTCTCTTACATCCCCATTAGGGGCTTTTTTGAAAAGCTTTGCAAATTTGATGTTCATCTACCAAACACTTTCTTGGTGTTTAAGTTCCCTGTCCTCTTTAGATATACTGAATTTTGCCATAGTTCCTTTCAGAATACTCCTGCAGTTAGGACATTTGGTTTATAGCTAGATGATGTGTCTCCCTGTTCACTAAAATACAGTTCCTTTCCTGGTATTTTGTGATTTGTGTTGGAAGTGCCCGGCACCAAATTCAGTATTCAAAGCAGAAATCTCAGGGGCATCCTACCTCTGGGTGGTACTTCCTCTGTCGCGCAGGCTGTGATGCCTTTCCAGTTTACAAATGCAGTCAGTTTTTGCAAATGCTCGCAAAAATTGTGGGGTTTTTTAGGAAGACAATTTCTGATTTCAGCTTTCTCCTTTCTACTTTTCAAACTATGTTGTGAGAAGAACGGGTTTTGCTTCTTGGGTTTGCTCCGCTTACTTGGCAATTGAGGCACAACCATAACAGAGCTGTTTTCTTACGGGGTTTTTGTTTCAAGAACCCTTATTCCCCTCCCTGGAGAGGGCTATATGCTGGATAGAGAGCACACCAATGAATAGGAAAGATTAATTGATGCCAGTGGTTGGCAAGGCAGTTACCAAAATGCATGCGGTGTCTTCTTTGAAGCAAGGAACGGATTTCAGTGTTTCTGTGCTTGGATTACTTCTCCAGCTCAGAGTTTGGTTAAACCTACTCATGGGGCAGCACTCGAATTTCTTTTGAAGTGACTTCATAGTGGACAACAGCAGGTACACCAAGATAAAAGTCTTGGGGACAGACACGATAGCAAACCCAGCGTGGGCCGAACTCGCCTCTCATGTGCACACTCACTGTGCTGATGGCACTTTCTTTACTTTGCAAATGTGTCTTTGAAACCTTGCCTTTGAGCCAAAGAACCGTAAGGCCCAAGGGCTAAAGCAGCCATGTCACAGCCTGGAGTTTGATGACGGCTTCTCAGGTTCTAGCAATGGCTGCTGGAGTGTAGTTGTTTCGTTACCAAGCAGAGAGCCCAACACCGTGCGGTGCCCCAGTGCTGTGGGGGTGTCAAGCCTCTGTCTGGGGATCAGGCAACCTCCCGCTGCAAGTCTCGCTGAGCTGAAATGATTCTGTGGAGGCTGCAAAATTGTATTGGAGTGCTTTGCTGCTTAAGTTGAAAGTGCTTCTGATAGTTCTAGCTAGCCTATCCTCTCAACTGTTAGTTGTATACAGGTTGTATGTTGTATACAGGTTGTATGTTGATACAGGTGTATCTCTGTATGCATGGGAGGAAGTATTTAGCGTAGTAACTCTGACTGACAGCTTGGTATCAAAACCTGCAGATAAAACAGTTCATTTATTCTTAATACTGGAAGTCTGCTTACTCTCCTTCAAAGCCTGCCGTGCTTCCCTCCCTGGGTGAGGGCCCGACTCGTCTCACATCTCCAGCAAGCAGTCTCTCAAGTGCGGTTTCCACAGGCACAACTTCCTGGCCTGGCTGTTCTCTTTGGACCTGGTAAGCCAGGCCAATGTAGGTATCTAGCGTCTGATCATCAATATCAGGATCGATTGTGCAGAAGGCGCCCTTCAGGTCATCTGCCTTCACCTCTCTGTTCAAAAACAACTCGGTCACTGCTATGCTGTAGTATGTGAAAAGAATATTTACTTATTTGTGCCACAATGAGAATCCATGTTGCTTGAAATACAGAGCAGAGATGTCTTTTGATATTGTTATCTCTGCCTCTACTAGTATCCCTTTGTTTTTTAAATACACATGTAATAAAGGCTGGTAAGTACTAAATTTCAAACTGAACAGAAGTGAGGAAATGTTAGACTTGTGATAACCTGGGAAGACCTTAAATTCACTCTGTTGTGCACTGTGATATCCTTTGTTACAGAACTACATTTTCCTTTGCTAATTCAGTGCCCATGTTGGACAGTACTTAACTTCATGGGCATATACCCACCTTCGGTGTTCTCAGTGCTCAGTGCATAGCACCAGGCTTTTTCTCTATGCAGTGACCGCCTCTTGTTTTGAGGTGGAATTATTTCTCAGGTTTGCACCTTTAAATCTGCAGTTGTCGGTCCTGTTTGCTCTTCCCACTCCTCAGAACCAATCTCTGAGGATGAACAGAATTTTACTGCTATATTTGGAGAGCTGAGGAACATTGAGACATGAGACTTCAGGTACTGAAGGGGATTATTGGTACAACCAATCTTCTCTATTCACTGTCTGCCATATCCAGGTCCTTTGTGTCAGGAACTGACACTGTTCAGTGTTTCGCAGAGCAGGGCTCAGCCAGGTTTTGCTATTTACCGCAATATTCACAGCAGGGGCCCTCTGTAGTGCAGGGGGACACTGCGCTGGCCACACACTCCTGTGTCCACAGCGGGTTCCCTTTGCACACGCTGTCCTGATCTACTGTCCCCATCAGCCCCTTCCCTCCAGACTTACATTACATCTCCCAGCTTGCTCTTCAGCTGTTTCAGATATTCCTGCTTCTCCCTGACATACTGGCTCCTCAGCTTTGCGACAAAAGGTTCAGTGTTCCCTTCCTCATCCTGAAAGAAATTACAGGTGTGTTAGCACTGAATATGTGTTCCAGTCTGGATAGGAGCTGCCCTCTGGTATGTATTAAAATAACTCAGCTCTCCTAGAAATGGAATTTCCATGTGAAAAGTGGAAATAAAGAGCAAGAATGTGGAAAAACTCCTATCCAGAAAAGGCACAAGCTTGCATTGCCATTGTTTGCAGATGGCCTTCAGGTGTTAGAGCTTGTGGCAGGCACTGCAACTTTGTTAGTCTGATAAAACTAACTTAATCCCTAAATTAGGCTTAATCTGAATCAAAAGGAAAACTTAAGTAACATCAGCTTACTTCTTTGAATAAGGATATGTAGTCAATGAGGTCTTCAGTGCTGTCCAGCTTGTACCTGCTTGCATCAACTAGTTCTTGGATTGACTCTTTCCTTTTCAGGGGAAAAGCTTCCCTCAGAGCCATGCTGTATGGAGAGAGGCAATACGGGCAGAAGTGTGCATGCTGTTACAGTATGAGCACTTAACGACTGCCAGCATGGCTGGCTGTCTTTTTAGGCTACCAGTGTGTGCACGTATTCCATGGGCCAGATCTTCAAAAATTCATTGCTTTCATTTTTTGAGAAGCACGTGCACCTTCAGACACCAAAAGAAGGGCAAAGCTTTCAGCAGAGCTTAGGACTCAGGTGAATGTTGGATGCTGAGCCATGTGGGAAACTCTGAATGCAACAGTGAGCATGGGTTAGCTGGTAGCCCAGACCAAATTGGTTAGCATGTCTGTACCAGAACCATGTTCCCAGCTAAGTGCTGGAAATGGCTGCTGCTTCTCTTCTCTGCTATGGCCCAAAGCAATGCTGTATTTAGGGTTTCAGTTAAGAAGGCACAGCTGATTGATGAACTGGGAGAAGATTAACAAACCTTGCACCTGTAGCAAAATTCACAGAAGTGCTTTGTGACCTATCATAGGAGCTTGTGGGAGCACTGTGTAGGGTCCCGTGTCCCCTCAGGGAGCATGGCAGGGTGCAGGGGCTGCCAGCCTGTCCCACTGCGTGTGTGAAGCACCCCATGTCTGCTCTCAGGCCTCTTCAGTTGCACTACTCAAAACTTGCAGTATTCACATTATTCTAAACCTAATGCAGACATTAACGAGTATATACTTGCTAGAGCTGTCCGCATAGGAAATTAAAAGAGAGAAAAACGTCCTCCCCTGGCTGCACTGGCAGATAAGCAAAGCAGACAGACTCAGCATATCACAACATCTCATGTGAGCCAGACATGGGCAGAGCTCGGTGGGCAACAGTCAGCCTCTTGCCTGAACTGCTTGCTGCTCAGGGATCCGCTGTTTGAGCTGTCACAGGCAGCCAGCTCCTTTTGCAGGTTGGAAATCAGCTGATTCTGGCCGTGGTACTGCTGTTCGCCCACCTGTGAAACAGGGAAGGTTCACAGGTCAGTAACCGTCCCATCTGTCCCTTGGACTACCTTCAAGAGGGAAGCAAAACTGCAAAAGGATTGTGCTTGCTCTAAAGCAACTTTTACCTGAGCAGCTTTTAGCAATTTATAAATAATTAAGCAAGCAACACAGTGGCTTCTTGTTGAACAACTTCCTTAAACTGTTAAACCCTCAGTTGCAGACGCACACCCTGGATCCCCCAAAATGGCGACCACCTCCCTGCCCAGATGGTGGCACTTAGTCCCAGCCACTTTTCCACTTCCAAGCAAGACATAAGTAGGGCAAGTATAAGAGGACTTGGGGGG
>JANHGO010002991.1:0-28305 GCA_024606505.1 Aquila spilogaster
CAGGGGGGTTGGAACTACATGATCCTTGAGGTCCCTTCCAACCCGGGTCATTCTGTGATTCTGTGATTCTGTGAAAAAGAGAAAACCAATAACTTTGAAATTAAAATACTTTTGTTTGACAAGTACTTTCTTATTCACCACAAAGAGGAAAAATGTTGAAATATATGTGTTTCCCTCAAGTGCTAGCAAGACTACTAATTGTTATGTAAAGAAATGTCACAGGTTAAAGACTGGGGTTATTTGTGCCAAAAATGCTTTGACTTCCTGCTTTGTGATGCCCTGAAAACTGAAGTAAGTATTAAAATGAACACTTTTCCCCTACAAAGGTTTGATTTTTCTCTTGATGTTCTGGGTCAGGGTGCAAAGACAGTAAGAAGTCAATAAAAACCCAAAACAAACTAAACAAGGTGGAGGAGAGAAAATGGAAAATAACACATGCTATCTTAGAGTCTTGATGTCCTCTAACCTGCACTTACCACACCTTCAACAAATACAGCAAATAATTGGAAGGAAACTATCATTTGTAAATGCAGATAAGATGCCCAGAGGACTGTTTACAAGCAGATTTGTTCACACTAGTCACCAAAGATTAACAATTTCACACCAGTTTAACCTTCCATAAAATTCTTTAAATCAGGTTTTAAATCTAAAAGCTAGGAAAACTGCTATACTTCGTTTCCTTCCTGCACGTGAAATATTTCATAGTCAAATTGCTCCTCTAAATGCTCCATCATGAAAAGAAACTCATCTGACAGCAAATGGCAGCTCCTGGTTTCAGATCCTTGCTTTTGCGTGGATCAGACTGAGTGCTCCTGCTCTCCTGCTGTGCTCTTTTCTATTCAGGAGGAGCTTTGGAGAAGTGTGAGCCAGCCCATGCTCCTTCCCCACAGCAGCACAGTAGACCCTAAGGAAGGAATAACACCTCACAACAGAAGCATGGTACGCCTTATAGCTGCTGGTGTTTTTGAAAACACCATGGAGGAAAGAGCCAACTCAAACATGGGCCAAAATAAAATTCCACAATATGATGCCAAATTGGATGATTTTTTTGGTGTATGAAGACCTCCTCCTAATCTTTTGAATAGTTTCTTATAGGAATATGGACTAACATAGCCTATGGTATGGCAGAATGTTTAGCAGCAGTTACCTGGGCCATGTAGCATGAAGGCCTCCAGCCCAATACCTACATGCAGCAGCATCTCCCCTGACGGAACAAAGCAATGGCCCTTCCCCATCTATCTTTTCAGTTTTGTCACCCTTGAGAAGGATATCAGAAGGACAGTAAGAAAGAGGGGCTACAAAGTCCATGAGAGTTACACTTGGGCTGTGCAGGAATACAAAGAGTGTGAAGAACAGATGTGCTGTTGGGACAGCTTTCTGAAGGACTGCATAGTTTAAACATTTGCTCCTGGAAGTAGATGGCTTCAAGCTTGGAAAAACATCGATTAACATTCTGAGCAGCTCCTGCTGCCAGAGAGGAAGACAGATAATCTCACCTTGAGCCTCTGCATATTGTTGCTTTTCTGATTATTCTTCCACAGGGTCAGATGGAAGCCATAATCTTACAGTGCTGTTAGAGGATTTTCACTCCAATTAAGAGGTGAGTCAGCAGCAATGTATTTCTTCCAACCTTGCCGATTAGAACCAGCTATAATAAATCTATTTGCTAGGTAAGCATAAGAAAATGCCAGTGAAAATAATCCAATCATTATAGTTTGTTATTTAAATGATTTATTATATATATTTATTATAGGTATCTAATTTGTGCAGCTTTATCAATCCACTACCTAAGGAAATGACAGGAGAGTAAGAATAATAACCCAGTTTCTTGTTCTTGCTCCCAAGATAGGTGTACAAGAAATTTAAGATAAGTGTGGGTATCTACAGTCACACTACCTGCCATTACGAAGCATGGAATGATCTTTTCTCACTTGTATATAAGGTCTCAAGTTACCAAACAAAGGAACAAGGAAATTAGCAACCTAAAATCTTGGTATCTAATCTGTGTTAGTCACATCATCTTTCACTAGAGCCAAAAGAGAGATTATCTTCTGAGATGATTAATCCCAGCCTAAGAAGGGTATCTGAAACAGGAGGGATTTTTCACACTCTTTGCTAACTAGGGAGGGAGCTCTGACAAGAAGGTCAGATTAGACACGTGCCCTGCAGATAGCTAAGGTCAGAGAAATGAATGCTTGCCTACCCACTCTGTTGAAGTGGACTCTCATTATCTGCACACGTTGCATTTAGAGTAGCCGAGTTCTGTCTCCGCAGCTGCACAGACTGCAAACTGCAGTAATATTAATCAGAAATGTTTCCAGGCCTTTTGTCTTGAACTTATAACTTCAGTGTTTCGCATGAACAAATTATGTTTGGGAGATCCTCGGTTAGAGCTCCACTTTTTTCTTATTCTAGAAGCCATTAAGCATCATTGGCTTGCTGATACTCGCACTCTAGCTGGAGAAGAGGACTCAACCAAATGACTGAAGACAAGAGATAAGGACCGTTCCAACTCCGGGTTTTCTGTCCTTCTATCAAACTGTGAAATATAAACTACAGTATAACAAGTACAATTTCACCTCTCTGAAGCACAATGATTTTTTTTCCAGAGAAACATAGCACCCATTTAAATAAATACTGGTGAACCAGAAACAAGTCAGAAATCTTCAGTTGCCTAAAGCTGCAGTGGAAAGAGATAGAGACTGAAACAACACAGGAACAAACACGATGGCTCGAGTTAACACTCACGATGCAAGTCATCTGAGCAATCCTCTTTCTTCAGTCAAAACTGGCTGGGAATGAGATTTGTCACTTGGATGAGAGCAGGTAAGACAGCAGTGTAATCGTACGTTGCTGTCATCTATAATATGGTTACTGGACCTTCTGCACAGAGTAAATGAAGGCTTAGATTTTTATAAATCATTTTTGCTCCATCAATTTGTAAGGATTACTCCTGATAAGTACAGCACTTATAACTGCCGTTTAAAAAATAATGAGATATAGGGGGACAAAAGGGGCAGGCAAAATCAGAAATGCAAAGCTAAGGCCCAGAAATCCCTCAGGTTTATTGCCCAACGCTTCTTTCCACTTTTGGGTGAACACCCAACACCACACTGGAGCTGGTGTCCTGAGCAAGGCCTGTGAACGTGGCCAGGCTGCAGAGAGTACTGAGTATGAGTGAAGAACCAACCAGAGAGATCATCACAGCCTTCTGGTTCTGCTTCCTTTCCCTGCTCCTCCCCAGCCACCAACAAGCAGCACTTCCATGCAGGACCAGTTGGGGAACATGAGCAGCATTGGTTTGGCTTGGTGAAACCCAAAAGCACTATGTAAGGAAAGGATACTCTTGCTTGGTTTGGCAGTAGGACTTCTAAATGTCCAAAATAAGAAAGATAAGTGACAAAGCAGGAGTGTACACATGATCTGGGAACTGGTGCAAGGATGGTCATAAGGGACTTTATCCATTCACTGTCCATGGCTACATTGATTTTTGTCACTCAGTACCTGTTCTACATGCTGGAGACATATTTCAGCAGCTCCCAGACTAGGTGCGAATGTGTTCAGCAAAAGCAGAATGTTTCCAGTAAAATAAGCTGTGGGAATCAAAAGCAGAGTTTGGAGTGAAGTGTGCCTCAGGCCTCGCTGGGTCTTCCTCAGGTGTGGGTTTTCACTGGGAGTGAAGCTAGTCTGAAAGCCAAATGGAACAGTAACCACCTCCTGCACACACAGTGAACTTGAAACTTCTGACAATTTTTTCCCTAGTTTAATACTGAAGAAAGAATATCAGTATCCTAAATTGGTTCCTATATCCCAGGAGCTCCTGATATGTAAGAAATACCTTGAGGAACTGGCTACTGATCTATTACAAAAAGTGAGCAAATTTAACCAAAAATAAAAACCAAAACATTTTAAGAACAGTTCCATACACCAAGTGGTTTTCAGGCAGTTTCACTGTTAATATCAGGTTATGGCCTTTTGTAACATTCTGCATTTCAGAAATCTTCTAATGTGCACATCCATTGTCCTGCAACAAGTTAACTTTCTTGCCTACCTGCTTGTTACATCTGTCAATCATGTTTGAAAACCCATGCCAGAGAGTAATCTGATGCCACAGTCGTACTCAATAGCAGTGATAATGATGAACTGTAAGGCTCAAAAGACTTTGGTGGCAGCAAACCATCCACAATCTGAATCCGAGCATTTCCTCTTAGGGTAACTTTCAATAAGCCCTTAGGAGCAACAGGAAAAAAAGAAAATCCTAACAAAATAGAAAGAAACTAATATTAAAATATGAACTTCTGACAAGAGCTAAAGCAAGGACCTACTTGCACGCAAATCTTGCACAGGGAGAGGACAGCTGGGAAATTGAAGCAGAGGAAATAATTCTCCATTTCCTATGCGCTCTTGACTTCTATTTGTATTCTCAGAAAAACAAGCTGACTGTACCTACATGAAGTGTTCTGCATCCAGAGGGCTGAGCCATGCAGGTGCTTCACACTGGGCAATTGGAACCAAGTGGAAAATAATTTTAAACAAAACAAAACGAAGGAAAGAAACAACTTCGCCTAGGTTGTTCCCTGCCTATATTTATATCTGAGCCACTGGGAAGGACTTGACTTTACAGGGGAGGGAGATAGGTGGAAAGAGATATAAAATGTTTTTGTCTGATTGTTTAAATTGTCTGACTGCTAATGTAATACTTTTCATCAGCGTATACACCTAAGACCATCTCAACAAACAGATCACAAGTCCAACTGGAAACAAACTTCACTAAGATCAGGAGAGTCATTTGTGATTTAAACAAGTGAAAGGTATTTCCTATTATATTTCCTTCCTAACTTTCCAAGGGTAGGAAGAATAATGTAGAGTATTTCTGCTCTGTAGAAAGCTTGCTCATGCTTGACCCCAGACACGATCAGATGAGCAAGAAGCCTAGCATGATGTATGTATACCAACCACTGACATCTGGGTTGGCCTCCCTACTTCAGATCCCACAAAACCAGACCAGTGCACCCATCTAGCTATGGGGCAGGTTGATCACAACAGGGTAGCTTTGTATCAGTTAAGCACATGAGCACTCTCCATGCCAGCACTACAAATGAGCCAAAAGGAGGAAGTCTAGGCAATCCAATTTAAGCAAACTCCAGGGTACAACAAAGCCAAGCAAAGCAAAGCAGAAAAAATAAGAGAATTAATAGAAAAGGAAGAGAAGCATCTTAAACTCCCTATTATTTCCCATAAACTTGGACGTACAGTCTGCTGTAACACCAGCATAAAGGCTGGGACCGAACGAGTTGATGCATTCATCTTCCTAAGGACTCATGCTGGCTCACTCAAAGCTGGCAGAAGCACTTTTCAGCAGGGACGAACACCCACCCTTGCTTTTCCAGAATCTTCACAGTCCTATGCAATTAGAGCTGAGACACAGTTAATTTATTAGATTACATTTTTACAGAAACTTCTCCTCCCCCTCTACCCCATGGAGAAGTCGTATCTAAAAGAATGGTCAGAAATAGTTTCAGATACAGATACACAGTAGACTTTGACAGTAGCTTCAGCCCTATCAAGTGGTTTCACTATTTTTTTTTTTTTATTCATTATCACACTGTCATCATGCATTGCTTTCCTGAATTTTCTATCTGGAGAGAAAGAACGTAGAAGATTTAATTAAAAAAATTAAAAATAATTTATGAGATTGTGGATATGTCCCCCCAGAAATCCTGCATTAAATATTTTGAACAGATACATACAAATAAGGGTTTTTTTTCACCTGAGGGCAAATCTCTCATTTGCTTAAATCAATACATATTGATTTATGGATGATGTTTGTGTCTTTATGTATTACATCGGCTTGGACTGATCCTTTGGCTTTTCCTACTAGATTCACTAGTTTGCCTTAGAAGACAATATGCTCTGTTCAAATATGAGCTGAAAGCAACAGAAACACTGCTCAAACACACATCGTCATTCACTTCTTCCAGTCTGTATTTAAGACAATACCTCTGGTTTAGATGCTTGTATAATTTAAATCAGACATGCACATATGCTCAGAAAAACAAATGGCCTGGGTGGAAAGATGGACCACATGGAAAATCCAAGTATGTGTGTATAACCTAGAAAAGTTCTGGCCCTGCACTTCACGGAAAGGTTAGCAAAATGTCAGCCTGTCACATCTTATTAACAGTAATAGTAACAACTCACACTTCCAAACACAAATGCCACCTGCAGATCTTAAAGTTCTCAGCAAACATTAGGACACCAGCCCTAGAAAGGCAATGCTTTGCTTTTTATCTAGGGAGATACTGAGGCAGGAGGAGCAGAAAGAGCAGAGAAGGACTTCAGACTGTTCCCAGGGATGTATCAGAGGTGAGAGCAGAGAAAGGAGAAAAAACAGATTTCACTTGTTGGAGCAGTCAAGGCAGAATCAAATGTGGCTGGGGAAGGCTCTCTTCTTATTTCAGTATCTTCTATTTTTAAATCATACCCAAATCTGGTGTAAACCAGGGTTAAACAGAATTGTACTGAAGTGTTATACCCAGCCCAGCACAGTTGTCCAGTAAATATCAGAAGAGATTGGTAACAGATTGGCAGAGTGGGTTTTTGATCTGCTTCATACTTTGCAAATGCTGCAGATGTCCTTTGCTTAAAATAAAAGAGCCCCAACCAAAAGCAAATTCAGCAATAAGTTTCACTAACTTGACTCTAATTGAACTGTCATGTGTGTAACCATTCCAGAGAAATGGCAATCCCTGCAATCAGCTGAAAGGAAAGAGGCTGCAGGAAAAATAAGGCAGAGGCACAGATAAGAAGATTTTATTCAGCTTTATTTGACAAGTTTTATTATACTGAGAAAACATAACATATCTAATCTCTTTGCAGCTGTTGCAGCCCTTCAGCCTTTATTACTTAAATTCTATTAGATATAAAATTGTTTCTATTTGTCAATGGCATGATATCTTCTTTTATTATTATTATTATCATCAGAGAGTCTTGCAAGTATGGCTATGAACATAATTTCTGGTCCATCTTCTCACCAATAGTTAAGGTTACCCTGTAATGTTGGCCTGTTTAAATGACATACTTTTTCAAAAGGGCCTGGAGAATGGTGCGTGTTGTTAAGTATACACACAGTGGCACTAAATAAAACTCAGCAAGTAATGAAAACCTCTGCAAACAAACTGGTGTAGCTAATTATTTCTATTATGGGTGCTGAAATTCCAGTCATACTGGGCTCAGCTGAGTACTTATTCATGTGAAAGCCTTGAAACAAAGCCTTTCATCACTGTACACAGGTTTTTCTGTTTGTCTTTTGTGAAACTTTAATTCTCTGTTTTTCACAGAAAGACGAAGGATGTTCTTTTTCCAACAGGAATTCCTACTACTACCAATGAAGTTGTAGGAAGCAGCTACAATAAAGCAGCTGAAATGCCTGTCTCTCCTTGTCCTTAGTATAACCCTTCAGACCCTAGCTGCATGAGAGGGGTGCCCTCATCACAATCTCTCCTTGGAATAGAAGTCTGGTGGTTCATGGAAAGCTGTGACAAAAAGCAACGTTCACCCAGTTGCCCTTCCCACAAAGTATGCACACCTCACTTCCACACGCACACACACTTCATTTTTGAGGCAAAATATTTGACTTTCCAGGAAATGTGATTTCTCTAACATCGCTGCCAAATAAAATCAGAACATGTCATCATCAAAATTCTGTTACAGCTGGTTTCAACAGATGATTTTTGACTAGATATTCTTGCAGTGTCAGCAGGTTAAGACAGAGAAAGGGTAGGAGAAACATTAAGGCAAAGGTGTCTTGCCCACAAACCTCCAGCAGACAAGAATATAACATTAGCATCTCCCCAGATGCCTGCTCTTGCCTGCACTGGGAGCATCATATTCATCCTGCTAAAAAGGGCACTTTCATGCTGAACAAAATTAGTATTTGAGATTCCCACTGCCATAAAAGTTTAACAAATGAGTAAGACACTGATTCTGAATGCATAACAATAAGCAGAGGGAGTTGTTTTCTCTTTTGTCTATTGTTTTTTATTGATATTGTAATCTCTTTCTCTCTTTTTATTAGTTTAATTTTCTTTTGTGTAATTTTGTTTTTATGGAGCAGATCTGTCCCTGCTGTACCTCTTGTAGAATTTCAGGAGAGACAAAGATATCCCATTGGTTTTCAAGAGATAAATAAAACATTAATACCTTTCTCCAAGCTTTCATATTTAGATATTACGGGTAATTTTTCTGTAGCTTCTCTTTATTGTCTATAATAGCCATGGCCAAGACATGGCTCATGAGCAGTTCATGATCTGCTTGCTTATCAAATGTGCTGATTTTCTGACTGCATATTTTAGTATGCTGAAAAGTGAAAGGCATTCGTTTTGGACAGCAATACATATGGAAATGAAGTGAAAAGTTCAGGAGCTGGGAGTCACTGCCTCAAGCAGGAACAAGACACTGTGAAGCGGCTGATCTCCGGTAACTTGCTCCCATAGGAGACAAAAGCTTTTCTCTCTTGCTCTCCTGCTGTGCAATGTGCGGTGTCTCACGAATTAACTCCCTCAAGCCAGTGGCCAACATGCTAGAAAGATGGGCAGCTCTCTTAAGTGGGCAGCAGAGAGTCAAGAAGCTGGATGAGATCGCAGATGTAAGAATGAATACATCCAGAAGCAATCAGATCTTCCAACACAGTAGGCAGAGGTATGCTTTGGAGAGGTAGAAGTATATCAAAGAGTGAGAAATGCATGAAAAATGCAGTGATAAACCTGATTAGGAAAGATACAGCCACATGGGGGGGAGTTAAAATTTTAGGGGGATATCTGAAGCGAGACTGGAAGGAAGGAACAAGAAGTCACAGCAAAATGGAGATTTTCCTAATTAGCAGGTTGTGAAGGGTCATGCCCTTAATGAAACTGAAACTCTGTTTCAAAGCATCTTGGTGAGTACACAACAAGTCAGTCTTAAGAATCATGAATCAATCATGTCCTTTAGTGACCTATTAGATCAACATTTTCAGTATTTCTGATAGTCAGCTACAGTTTGGAGATAGAAAGTCCAATGAGCATCTATGGAAACCCATGACAACTCGTACACAACCAGAATTGAGTTGCTGAAGAAGGAAGACTTCATCCACTCTCATCTACCTCCTGCCTGCCAAGCAGCATGGGGAACACAAAATAACCCTTCCTCTCTGCTGCTCCTTTACAGTCACTCTCTGCCCCTGCTCCAGCATGGGATCCCTCCCACAGGACAATGTCCTTCCTGTACTGATCCTACATGGGCTTCCCATAGGCTGCAGCTCTCCGAGAACTGCTCCAACAGGTCTGTACTACAGGGCCCATCCTTTAGGAGAGGATTGCTCAAGAATGGGTCCCCACAGGCAGTAGCTCCTCCAGACCTCCTGCTCCACAATGGGCTCCTCTCCATAGGCTACAGCTCTGGCCCAGGGCCTGTTCCTGTTTGGGTTCTGGATGAGCGCACCCTTCTTCAGGCCACATCCACTGCTGCACCATGGGCTTCTCTCCACAGGCTGCAGGGACAAGCAGCATGGCACACTGGCTAAGCTCTGGCCAGAGAAGGATCGTTTTTAGAGTCAACTGGAGCTTTCTCTTATCCAGCGTAGGGCAGCTGATGGATTATGCTCACAGACACCAACTCCACAGCCCCCTGCAACCACACCTTGCCACATAAACACAATATAACACAACAAACGGTGCTTCACAGTGATATTTAAGACCTTGTAGGGACGGAGATTGGGATATCCTTAAAGTATGCAAACATCAGCTTCACCACAAAATCCTGTCATAGCCAGAAGTCAAGCCCCCACTACCTAGATGGTGTTCCACCACTGTGCTCTGAGGGATATACAAAAAGACATCTACCTGCCCAGGGGCAAATTCAACAGGACATGCATGATCAAAGCATCAGTGTCCTGAAGGAAGAATATGTCTTTGTAGTACAACAATTAGAGCACAGCAAGTAGAGCATATCAGAGGCAGCTGAGTCACATAGCCATTTTTGGAATTGTTTCTATTTATTTATAGCTCTTTTATATGTCCAGCAAAACTTAATGTGAAGTATGTTCACAATTTCTAGACCCCTTAGTCATGTTCTTCCTTGCTTTGCTCCCCATCCCCTGTAACTGGGCTGTTTGGTATTGGGTTGGTGCCTATTTTGCATAGAGACTCAGGCAAGTGGAATCAAATAAATGTAACCCACTCAAAATGACAGTGCTCATCACAAGGTTGCTAAAACCAGAGAGCGTGGAGTGTTGAGGCCTGAAGCCATTGAATCATTATAAAAAAGCACAGTCTTTCTCCTGCTAGCATATTCAATGACTCAGTTTTCCTATTTTCTGCTCTTGAATGCATATACTAAAACTATTTTCCAATTAGTAAGTAATGAGCTTCTATTAGACTTCTCAACACTACAGACATGGTTTTGAGCATACCTGAAATTTAATCACATAAATAACTCCATTCTCTGAAGATGAATTTGGAAATAACATGAAAACACAATTTAGGCGACAGGAAGATGAGAGAAAATCCAAGAGTCTTCCTGAGATTACAGAGAAGTATAGCAGGATGTTTTTCACCTGGTTGGGTGCTTTTGTCAGGTTTCTTTTGTTTGTTTTTATAAAATGATAGGGTTTCTGCTGCGTGTTAGGAGCAAATAAAACATGCCACACACTGGAGTATTAGTATTTATAACATCTCTATTTTGATATTTGAAACATTGCACGCAGATTATTATTCAGATTTTCAGAATCTAAAAATAAAAAATTGAAAAATGAGCAGAACTGCAAGGATGTGGCACAACATCAACTGTCCAGAACTGAGACATTAAATAATTATATGGTACTTAGCACAGACAAACTGCAGTCCAAGTATTAACCAACAAATCTTCATTACACTACTCTGAGACAGAAACTGTATTCCTACTTTGTAGATGCAAAACTAAAAAAGAAAAAGCAAAATCTTTATTGTTCTGTAATAGCTGTGACCAAACGATTATATTGTCAGTCACTCATTTTAGCTTGCACAAAGCACTATGTAAGACTTAGAAATGGTTTATGCCATGCTAACAACAACAAAAAAAAAGACAATAAAAAGCTCAAAACCTAAAAAAAATCACTTATCAACAATAACAACAAAAATCCTGTTTTTCTGTTTGCTCTGGATTTAGGCTAGAAATCTACATGAAAGGAATATATATTTTCAAAGTCATTACCATTCTGGGAGCATAATTATGTGGCTCTACAGAAACTGGAGTGTTAGTTCAGTAAAGAACCACGTTTACTCCATAAAAATAATCTAATTTAATAAGGTTTAATAGAAAATAATTTTGCCCATCTCTGGAGGACTTGCAAAACCAACAGGTGAGATTTAATTATACAGAACCATGATTTGGAGGAAAGAATCAGTATCCTCTCCAGCTTTGTCACTTTACTCTTTATAAAGTACTTTGAGCGCTGTTTCCCATTAAAGCTACATCTAACACAGAGCATCTTTACATTGAGGCCACGTAGGTGAGTCACTGCTACATCACTGTGGGTCTTGGACAGAGAAGGACTCTTCAAAGCTATGCTCGGTGTAGCAAAGAATGCTTCATCTTTCCTGCTTGTTATGACAGTGCATTCAAGATGGCATAGACCTGTGCTAGGTTCAGTGTACATTTAAAGTAAGGAATAGGATAGCTAAAAATAACTATGAAGATTAATCTAAACTAGCAGAGCTGCTGAAAAAAATAATTTTACTGCACCTGGTTGTGAATACCTGCCCTTTCTATGCCATGAAAGGTATATCAGGGTATTCAGGAGAATGCAGGGTTTTTGTTTGTTTTTGGTTTTGTGTCTGTGCATGTGTGTGCCTTCTGTTGTTGTTTGGTTGGTTGGTTTTGTTTTTTGAAATCAGTTTTGAGCCAGCACTGTTCCCTGATCTGACTCACCAGACACCTACACCAGCATTAGATCTGGCCAAAGGAAGATGGGGGAACGAATAGTTTGGGATGAAAGGAAAAGCAGCACTGCTCTTTTCTAGAACAGCTTGGATTTAAATGACATTAAATCCAATGCAAAACTGCAGCTATGGTATCTGCCTCCAAATATAACCAAACAATAGAAAAGCATTAGGAAAACAAATATGATCAACAGGCAAATACCACCTCTGATAGCTAATAAAAGAAAACTATACATCTCTCTGCTCTGTAATTCAATCTTAATAAGCAGTCTAGCTAATACAACTGGATAATAGATTATATTTGATGATTCATCAATTAAAGAAATACATGGACACGTTCTGTAATTTTTCAGCTGAAAGGGTCTGTGGAGTTGTTAGCATAAACACACGTGGCAATGTTATGAACAGATTCAGAAAAAGGCATCTCAGTGAACTTAGCAGAGAAAAGCTTTGGCCAAGGCTCAAAACTATTCTTGCCAAAAAGTGGAGTTCCTGGAAAACCACAATTTTTCTTATTTAAACAAATGCCCAGGGATTTGCTATCACCCCACTTGATAATTACTCCACTTCAGTTTTGTTCTGGTTTTATATAGGTGTGTGTATGTATGCACAGAATCATAGAATTGTAGGGGTTGGAAGGGACCTCTGGAGATCATCAAGTTCAACCCCACCTCACTAAAGCAGGTTCCCTATGGTAGTCTGCATCTGGTATCATTAGTAGTTTCACAACATTGAAAGAATACTGACCAATTTTACTTAACAGCTATATCTGTCCTTTTTTTGTTTTTCCTGTAAGATCTGAGTTGCACATAAACCTCACTAAAATCATCCAATTTTAATTGTCATTCATACATTTCGTACATAGACACAAAGCATATGTACAACTAACCTGTTTTTGCTTAAAAAAAATCTACTCTTCCCCCCCCTCAGTTTCAAGAATCTGAGTTACAGAAAGCCTGGTGTTCTATGCTGGTCAGACTTTCCTGCTTCACAGAGAATTGTATCTGAATTTAGCCAGATTTATAAACTGCTGTGCACTTAATTAGACTCTCCAACAGAGTAGCATTTCATCAACATGTCAGTAAGGGATTTCAACCTTGGGAACAGTAGAATAAATTACTGATGCATTAACTAACTTGTACACCTGGTATAATAGCTGCAGAAGGACAAACAGGAAAAAATTAACAGATTTTCCTACCAGCTTACTATGCTGAGAACCAAGATGGCTTCAATTTCCTTTCTGTCTGCTTACTATGTTTCTGTTACATTTGTGATCCCTGATCACATTCTGGAAGCCTTCAGGCATGTTCCTAACGCCTTTACCAATTAGAAGTCAGGCTCAGAGCGACTGTGGGCTTTCCAAATCCAACTCAGGACTGTAAAATGTTATTCCCCTCCACTGTTTGCTCCACTTTCTGCTACTGTTTATCACCCTAAATACTGGACCCTGTTCGGGAACATGTGCTTATGGCTTGGACACCCAACTCAGGAGACAGAATGTTAGCTTAAACCACGCTCGAGGCTGTCCTTACATTACCTGCTAACATGAAGATTTCAGAATATGTTGGGGGCAGCTGCTTCTGCCAGCTGAGAGTGGGAACACTTTGCCTCAGTACACAGAAATGAGAGCTGCAAAGGCCACATATTGTGATGAGTAAGACCTTCCAGCTTAAAGTGAAGACCTGCACACACTCTTTAGTAATTTGACTTGGTACCTATTCTAACAGCACATGCAGCATGTAGCATGCAAGCTCACTGGGCCTGCATGAGGATTTGGTATGTATTAGGTCATACGTTGTGCAGCATGAATAACAACAGAAAAAAAAGCAGAGTACAGAGGGAAAGGTTGCTCCAGAAGCCTCATGAAGGCTCACTGTACAACTCAATCTTTAAAAGTACTGACTTTGTTAGAGTTAAAATGGTGCACTGAGAATACGGTCCCTAGATTTTAATCATGTGAAGATGTTATTTCTCATTTAATACACTACGCGATTTTCCTCTTATGAACAATATTTTCATTAGCGTTTTCCCAGACAATCTAGCTGATATGTTGGAGAAAATCCATTTTCTTCATGATAAAGTGTTGGTTTCTGACTGAAGGACAGCTTTTCAATTTTGAAAAATGAACAGAGTAACAAAATTTCAATAACTTTTCCCAGATTATTCCTTTCTGAGGGCATTTTCACCAGCATATTTTATTCATGCAAAACAATATAAACCACTAAATGTAAACAGCTGAAATATGTTGCTGCTCAATAAATGATCTGTCTTATGTCTCCCATATCAACCCAACTGCAGCATTCTTTTGAGTCTTGTGTAGCCAAATTTGAGGAGACAGTAGTACAGGATGACTTGCTGAAATCTGCCCAGAATTCTTAATTACATTTTTTATTCACACACATGCATTTAGGAAGCCTTTCCTTCGAGAAAGAAATGGATGATGAACTAGGAAGTGGACATGTGAGCGAGCTAGAAGAGAAAATAAATCCACGTCTTGAACTATACTACAAACACACACTGACCAAGAAACTGGTATGGTACTGACTGACTTTTCTTCATGGAAAATACGCTCGCAGTGACATGCATCCATCAGAGATAACCAGATCAGTAAGACAACGAGGTGAGGGCGGTTGTTATTCCTCACCATATAGCTTTACTGTACTTCGATCCCACAGACAAGCCTTTGAACTAGGGACTGAGCTTTCAAGATATAGCACTTTAAAGAACCCATCACCTTTACAGAAATTTAACTGACAAAAATCACACCACTCAGCAGTCAGCATCTGCTTCTTCCCTTGCACAGTATGGCAGAACTTCAGCAACATTACTATTATCAATTTAGGCTCCTTAAGGAAGAGGCTTTATTATATACACTTTTCAGGAGCAACTAGTGTAATCAGAACATGACTGCTCAGATGTTAGTTTTCCCTATTCTGAAGTTTCCAAAATAGCAACAATCCAGCAATCCTCAAATGCCTCTCTATGCATGAATCAGAATAATGATAAGGTGCCCAGTAAGTCCATTCCTTTGAAAGGGTCTGTCACTTGCATAAGAAATACTTTTCCATTTTCTATCCCAGCTATTTGCACTCAGATATGCTTGGGAATAATTTCACTTCAGACCCTGCAAATAGAATGTATTGGCTGTGAATTGTTCCTTTATGTTCAACCTGTCCCATATTAACATTTAAATAATCTAGCCCTCTTGTTGGATTTTATGGGATCTTTCTGACTAATGACTGGAGAGAAGTCCGAAAACTTTCCCATTTGGTAGAGTGAGTCTAATTTACAAACACATCACTGGGTATCTTCATATGAATGTAAAGGAGAAGTTCCTTAAAATAGCAGCAGATCAGTAATAAACATCATCCAGTGACATTAGTTCAGCCCTGAAATTCTCATGTCACATTCTGAGCGTCAGTGGATTTGGCCTGGAGGTCTCTCCAGTCAAATAAGCCCCAGTCCTGACCCTACTTAGTTTGTAGAATCTGAGATCACTATTCAAGTAACATGGCTTCAGGCTTATTGCAACTCTAAAATGTCTGCAGAAAGAAAGTGAAATGCAAAAAGTCATTTACTGAGCGTCTTTTCTAGGCTGTCCACAAGACAAAATTGCAAAGAAACTTTCTGTGAATGTTGATACTAATATGTAACGTGACAGATTAGCACTTATGGGTGTGAGTAATGTAAAGAAGAAAATTCATCTAGTTGGCAATTTTTTCCACTATTTTTTGCTCAGGTGTTAATATACTTTCAAATGCTGCTCAGAGCATCATCTCCCAAGCTGTTTCTTTGTTTCTAAAATACAGTATTTGCAGGAGTGAAAGAGATATAGGTTTCTTTTCATATTTTTTCTGTTGTTTTTTTTTTTCCCCAAAGTCAGAGAAATAAATGATTTCTGCAATATCCTTCATCAACCATTTTCACAACTACCCCTTGTGTGAAGAATTATACCTTTGAACCTGGCTTTCAAAGTTTTCATTTGCCACTCATTGCACCTTCCCCCCTTTTTCCTTTTCCTGCTCCTCAAGATAATCTCTCTTTGATAATGTGACAGAGCCATGCGAGAGGGACATCAATTTGGAAGGTTGGTAGCACAAGAAAAGCCACTAAAATGCTGCATATGGAAAATTTGCCTTCCTCAGCCCTTCCAAGTTATTTGAACCCTGAAATTTAAACTTAATGAACTGATGGTCATAAGCAGATATGCATACCCAGAGAAGTGGTGATGCTCACAGCTGTGACTGGTTTCAGAGCAAGCTGTTGTGTAGTGGGCACCTCTGGGATGCAGTGAGGTGGGAAGAGGGAGCCAACCATGCAGGACTTCACTCTGCATACTTTGCAAGATAAAGTCAGACACTAAAGAAGTTTTTTTTTCCTGAAAACAAATACAGAAGATATAAATGGCAGGTGCTACCAGAAGCCTTTATACAGACACAGGCTGACATCTCATTTGTTCAACCTGCAGGGAAATAAAACACCCTCTTTGCCAATATGGAATGCCAAACACTTTGTGTGGCTCCAAAGACACTTCAGTTCACAGATCCTCCCGTATGTTTCCCTGGAAGCCTAAGCGTGTCCATCATTCTTCTCTTCCTTCCCAGATGGAGGCCAGGATATCCATTTGTCACGTTCAGTGCGGATTTCTGCAGTTCAGTGTCCAGCTCCAGTTAGTTCAAACCCAGCCTGTCTCTTCTGTATTTCAGGCCTCTGCTTTATCACCTCACTCCCTACCTCCTTTCACTGTCAATTTAAGGCCTTGGTGTCATGCTTCAAATACTGAAAAGATCTGAACAAGATAGACTTATAGACTACATTTGAGTGTAGTCAAAGCTGCTGCAGTCCTTTGGGATGAAATGAATGAGGAATGCTAGCAGAGACCAGCTAAAGGATCTGGTGGCAGCAAACCTTCTAGAGAAAGGGCTTGTTCATCTTCAACAAGCAGCGTTCCTCTTGTGAGCAAAAGGAATTTTGTAGCAATGTTCTTAACCTTCAGCTTAGTCTTTTCCTCCTCCAAGATCTTATTCTAACTGGGAAAATAAACGGAACAGCAAGGCAGTGTTGCTGTTACCATTTACCTTCATGACATCTAATGTCTCCTGTGATAGATACTGACCAGATAGAAAAAAATAAAATAAGCGTAAATATGGCATAATTATCCTGCTATTAAGTAAACTGATTGCATGAGAACAATTTCTCGTTGCTTGTAATCCTTCTCAATGGTCCTGTCTTTCCATCCTGATCCAGCTGATGTTTGAGTACAGCACTGCCCTCTCCTGGTTGTTGTCTGCTCTTCAGACCTCATAAGCAGTTAAGCCAGAGAAGTATCACAAAAAAGAAGAAAAAAGCTGTTTCACACTAATATAGATTAAACTTTCTTAGGACATGATTTGTCCTGATGCACAAACTGCTCCAAATCTTTCTCTACGCCTCTGCTGAAGATCAGTCGCAACACTGTGCCTCACAAAACTAATGAAATGGCAATCTCTAACCTGTGCTGAATCTTCCAGTGCCACATGCAACACACCTGAGAGAGCCTTGCTTTGTCTCAGTGTGTAAGTAGTGTAGATGTTTGCAGAAAGCTTCCTGCCAGCACAAAAAAACATCTTTCTGCAAATACCCACCCCATCCAGCCAGTCACACCACTGAAAACATTCATGAGATCAAGGACAAAGTCAACACAACAAAACGATCATCACCCATATGAATGATTTTAGACAACAGCTTTTTTATACACAATGTAGGACTACCCAGTAATTCCTGGTAACCAAACTTCTTGTTGGAAGAGGTCTCCTGTTGGTTTTGAATGAGTTCTGTCATCACTGCCCACCTCATCCTCACTCAGCAGAATTTTGGGAAATATCTCTAAGCAAGGCAGGAGATTTTCAACAATAATTTTCTATCTTCTGTACTAGGCTGCTATCACCTTATTCTCTATTTTAAGATATGAGTCCAGAAAAGAGAAGTTCAAGAAAGATGGATAAGAGACTTCAGAGACTGTCTGAAAAACAACCTAGCAGCTGTTCAGCCAATGTGCACTGTATACAAATGTTAGAGTTTGTTCCTATTTTTTTCCAAAGCCTTAGTTTTCATCCAGTTTTACTGTCAAATGACAAACAGCAAGGAACAGCCACAACACCCCACCTCCAGCTGTGATAATTAATAACCTGTCAAGACAGAGATCTGGCTGTCTTAGGAAATCTAATGTCTGGCTAGAGGTAATGAAAATTCGGGGGGGGGGGAAAACAAAGAGGGGGGAAAATTTCACGATTAAGTTACACTCAATAGGAAAAAAAAAAGCAAAAACAAAAACCAGAAAAGGAAGACACCTCTTTAACAAAACAACCTTTTTCTATATTCATGCATATTTAAAATGGAGTTAGAGCTTGTTCAAGGACTCTTGTTTTCAAAGAGGAACAAAATCCTTAGGGAAAGAGTTCTGTGTAAATGCAAACTGCTCCTATGATTTCCAATTCAGTTGTAAAAGCTGTTCAGATATTCTTCCTGCAAAATTAATTCTTTCCACTTATAACCAAAACTCACTGAAGTTCAACACAGTCTTCCACCAATATTGGCAGACTTCAGATTTTGAATAAAACAGATTTGGTTCACTTTAATATTGAATATTCATTTTGCAATTGGGTGAAGAGAGTTAATTCTAAAGATTGTTCAGCAAAAACAATAACTATTTTTTTATTCAGGGATGTTCCACAGGAAGAGTGAAAAGCAGAAAGACTCAGTATGTAGGTACCTTTCAAAGAAGACATACATATTTACCTACGACTCATATTCTAAGGTAGAGAGAAAAAGTGAAAAGCCTTTCCAGCACACAAAAAATGAAGTTGAAATAGATCTTTTATTTGAGATTTGTGTCACTTGAGAGTTGAAGGTAGGCACACATAGAGGAAAATAGCTTTTCAATTTTATGTTGCAAAGCACTCTGCTCTCCAAGGAAATATGAGAACACGGCAACTAACTGAAACTAGCAGTCAGCTTGGACTAAGTAGGACATGATTAGCAAACTAGAACTTAGCCAAGCAGCCACACTTCTACTCTGCTCCATCTTCTTCCTTTCAAAGTGTTTGACTGCAATTTATCACTATACATGTGTGTTTAGCTCAGCTTTTCATTCCATTGGAAACAATTACTTATGGAGAACACCTGTTAATCAACTGGGCTAATTTAAAAGGGAAAAAAAATCCAATTTAACTTCGCAACATGTTCTCATTAAGATGATGTTACAAATTTTAATTAATATCTTGATTACATACTATTATTCATAGTTCTATTCCAGTCAATGAGATCGGATCTTCATTGTGATACTGCTATTCTGACACAGAGAAAAAATGACTTGTTAGGAGGTATGGTGCTCTTCCTACTAAGGCAGATGTAAATCAGAGTTAAGCTAATTGAAACCACTGGCACGATTAAACCAGTGGGGGTGGCAGTCCTTGTTTGCATTTTGGCAGGGTGTAAATTTATCTTGATGACAACTGCAAATAATATATCCAAGAAAGATTAACAAACAAAACTAAATTAAACAATTAATGGCATTACTTGTAAAGGCAGTAATACCTGCAGTATGAACTTCACCCAATGGTGAGTCATCTGCGGAATTTGGCTTATGAACAACTAGATGAAATATTAGTTCTAATCAGAATGACCCTTCAAGTTATAATCTTTATTTTTATGATAGAAATACTCTTCTACAACTGTGCTGAAATCTGAAAAAGAAGAGCCAGGATTCTTTTCCTCCATAGCAGCTCACAAGAGAAGTGCCCTTGATTTCCAAAGAATGCCCTCCAATGTCCGTGACACATGCAAGGAATACAAGCTCCTTTTTTTGGAAATTCTGACCGTCCTACACTATTATACAGGAAGATACACCTCATCCTCCAGAACTCAGGCAGATTGTTGCTGGTGTTTCAAGACTGCCAGACTTCATTGCTAAAGTCAATGCTGGTCCGTAATAAACTCATAAATAGGGCCAGAGGCTGCCCTAGAAGAACCCATGCACCCCTGACTGCACGTTGCTTGATTACACACTCTGGAAAACATCAAAATAGCCAGACCGATTAGCCAACAGTCTTCCTAAAAGTTTAGAAAAGCTGCCAGAGAGGCCCTCTTCTAAGCCAAAAGCAGGTAGAATGGCAAAATGCCCTGCTCAAGAGTGGCTCCTAAAAGGGAGAGTCGGGGCAGCTGGGCACTGCAGTGCCCACAGGTGGGACAGCCTCACCTTCTGCTCCTTCTAGGCAAGCTTTACTTCCACATGTGGTGCCACAGATAGCCTGCTGCTTCGTGGATATTAAACAAGCAGGAAGAACTCAATTTCCTTCTGTCAGGGCACTCCAAGCTGCTGATAAGCAGTAGTCAACTGACATTTAAGTGGGGAAAGCTTGGCTTTGAAGCCTCAGCAGATCCTTACCCTCTTGCTTCTCACTCACTGGCTTTGTTCATATAAAACAGGCTGAAACATGCTGCCAATCATAGCAGAGGGTGAGAACTCCACAGCATTCAGCCAGCTGGAGACACTTATTCTGACCTGCTCTCAGAGGAAACAGTCACTGGATGCATCGCTGTGGGCAGGAAGAGGATGCTGATGCCTGGTTTTGTGCCAGTGCTTTCAAGAGGCTTAAAGACAGACTTCAGAATGAAAAAAGGCCTTTTTTTTTTTTTTTAGGTACAGAATTGGTGAGTGTAAGTATTATTATCCAAACTTTACCAAAAGAATAATGAGATGAAGATCAAACACTGAAACGTTCTCTTTTTATTCACAAAAGTGATTATGCAATTAAAACCACTAAAGAATTCACGTGGTTTTATTACTCTATTCCCTTCTTCAGAAAAGAACAAAAAAACAACAGCAAAAGAAAAAGAGGATGAATTTATCTAAGCCACTCTTCAAATGGAGTGAAAGAACAGTGGGAGTTCAAAAACGACAGGAGCCAGGTTCCCCAAAGGGAAATTTTGATTAATTTCATACCAAAGAACTTGGGATAGATTCAAGAAGGGAATAACAAGGACACAAAGTCCTCCAATTGAAGACAAAATCCAAAACACTCCTGATCATGCAGTGTGTGAACTCAGGAGCTACGCCTTTGGGAGAACCCCTTCTCCCTTGGCACAGCCACAGATGCCAACATTTTTCACAGACCATGGCAGAGAATCCTAAGCAACTGAAGTGATCCTGATATCTCCTAGCCTACACCTCTCTGCATCTCAGTCATGTAGGCAGAGGCATGCTCTGCTCTGACCCCATCACAGGTGTTTAATGCACACCAATGGGATCAGGCCCTCGTGAAATACAACAAGAATTCAAAAAGCATCAGCTTGAAAGACATAAAATGTTCCTAACATTCTCTTAACATCCCTCCTGGTTTATGGACCTTTAGGATTCATGCTTTCTAACACAGCTCTGCAAACAATACTCACAAGCTATCTATTTTTAAGTGAGAGTAGAGGATCAGGGTACACATATAACTTCATAACTGAGCTATTTAAAACACTCATGAATTTGAATGATTTCTTATGGGTAATTAAGACAAACCCAGTGGGACTCGTGATGAATCTGCAGGACACTTCGTGCCCCAGAATGCCTTCGTTATGGCCATCACTTTCTCTAATAGAAAAATCTCTATTCTCTGCTCATTTCTTCCTCATCTAGGAAGAATGAGCCAAACTCTAAGTCAGAGTGATTGCCTCTAAACAACCTTCAAATGAGAAGAAAGGACATATTGAAATCACTCATAACAGGGTGACTGATGCTGAACTCTGTACCCCACTTTCCTGCAACAATGAAAGAAAAACATTTACCTCACCTCAGAAAGGAGACTGCATTGTTGTGGATTTTTTTGTTCAAGACATAGCAAAACATTTACCCATCTCCATACTTTTCCAAATAACTTTTTTCTTTCTGAGCCCCTTAGATCAATTCAGCCTGTCAGCACATTACTAACTCTCTCAAGCATTTGGCTTTGGGACCCTGAGAGTATGAACATTCAGTGTGATTGGTAGGTAGGGTTTTTTCTTTATTTCGTTTCTACTACTCAAAATTATGCTTGAAGTCACCACTCAAACTCTTTTCTTTTTTTTTCCTTTACTTAACACATTTATCCAATTAGCCCATGTGATGTTTGGATTTATTTCCCTCTAGATCAGACTTTAAGAGGTCCCAAGATTTCATTTCATTAAGCCTTCATCTGAGAATAGAAAGTGCTTCATTTATATAATTAACCCTCTTGTAAAGACAAATACTTCTTTTTTCCACCCTTTGGAGAAAAAGGTGAAGATGTTTGTTAGAACAGTCAACTTCACAAAGATGAAAGCTTCTTGTTTGTTTGATGTTTTGCTTCCTTGTTGGACATCTTCAGATGAAATAGAAAAGATTCTCATTACCACATTGAGATGTCAGCTCTGAAGAAGAGTCTTGGGCTTTATGAAAAAGGAACATGATGTGTCTAAACCAAACAGTTGTCAGACTGGGCAGTACTAATCAGTTACGGTTCTTTTCTGGTCTCAATATAATATTTGAGGGATTATTTTGCTATTGCCCAGAGAAAAAGAAGACAACTTAGTTTATATAAAACAAGCTAGTACTGCAGAGCTAATAGAAAAATTAATAATAAATGAAATGTTATTTCTCTCCCCAGAGAAAATGTTATGACTTTGAATACACACACTGATCTGTTCCGTTATGTAATAAGGTAGCATCTTCTCCCTGCAATAGTTTCTACGCTAATAATCTCAGTTTGAATACCCAATCCACAAGTAAACATGTTGATCATAATAGCATTTATGCTTATTCAACAAAAGCTAAATTTTATTGAGTCTTTGTCCTTATAATATTTCTCCCATGCTAAGAAATCTAAGAAATATTCATCTTGCCATACAAATGTAAATACATCCAAAAAAGAAAAGCTGGAGCTTCATTTCCTATAAAGTAATTTAAATATTTTCATTGCCATGGGTCACCTCAAAATTCCACGCATTTTTCTGAGCAAACGTCAGAGTACACAAAACAATCTTGAAATAATTCACTGGAAATGATTCTTATGATTCTGCAAGTATATTAGCAAATAACAGTAATAATAATAAAAATAATGCTTTCCTGTTGACAATAGAACTTAAACGTTTTTACATAATTTCCAGACGCAAAAAAATTCATCCAAAAGGTGCGATTCTTGAACATTTTAAAATGTGTTTCTCCATTCTATTTAAGGTATCACATGCAGCCAATAAATCTGCTAATACAACTACCTGGACTGCTGAAGTAATTTTTAAGTATTAGTGCCATTACTGACCATCAAAGTACTTCGTTACTTTGCATCTCTTTCTGTCAAAGATGTGACAGAAAATTGAGATTAGGGACATATTAACAGCACAACAGAGACTTTTTGAGGCATTGTCTCAAACTAATTTCTGTATTTGCAGAGAAGATAGAACTGAGTTTACTGCTTTGTTGATCACAGAAAAACATGACAAATAAAAAGGCCATTTGTCATTTGCATTTGTTTCCAATACTCATTTTGTCTTCTGGTTGAGGCAGGTTGACTTGGAGATACACATCTGGGGAAAGTAGACGACTGAGAAAGTTTCTCAGCTATATAAAGGAGTACTTTTCACATAGCTCAATCAAGAACCATCATTACAAAATGGCAGTAATATTCAAATCAAGCATTCCCTCAGGCACATTGTCTCCAGAGAGGTATGGGGCAGAATTAGTGCACCTATGTTGGCAGTGTGTTCTCAGAAGCGCTACTAAACCATTTCCCTCCTTTTCCTTAATCCCAGTGCATGGCAAAACTTCCAGCACTTCCACCAAATGTTAAGATAGGGAAGTTTGTGCAGCTACTTAGGTGCGTTGGACCAGAAGACTTCCAGAGGTCCCTTCAAGCCTCAACTGTTCTATGATCCTGCAATTCTTCATACTTGCACTAACCTCAGTGAGAATAAACAATGACTGCTGATTTACTCCAAAAGAAACAATCTAAAAGAGAACTAAGAGTGTCCATAGTTATACAGTGATCTTCTACCATGTTCTGCAAGCATGTGGAGGACACCAGCCTTGGCTTACAGAGTCTCCTGGGCAGCCCTGTCTTAGGGTGGCCTTTTCAACCACCACAAACTGGTATCTTATTTATGAATGTAAGTAGCTCCCCAGTGCTTCCTGGTAAGTGTATTCAGGAATGGCTGAGTTTGGGGCTTGTATCATTTCTTTGTGTTTAAAGGAAAGAATAAAAGTTATACATTTGTTTGCTGGCTGAGTGGGCTTTATGGACAATCTTTTATCCATAACAGTTACATATGCAAAAATATACTGAAAGACGGATACAGAGTCCTCTTAGTTTTATGTTAGGGATTCAAACTTAACAGCAATTTGCATTCCTTTAGTGCCTAAGGATTCAACTAGTTTTAGAGAAGTGATTAAATCTATGCTTGCAAGACATTAAATGAAATGACTATGAGAGCATTCACCATGGCTAAAATCCCCTTGCATCACATGACTACTGAAAATTATTGCTAGTTAGGGCAGGACTGGATTTCATTCCTTCATTTATTCAAAAACATAGGTGAGATTTCAGCAGAGTCCTCAGTGTGGAAAATGCCACGACTACAGGAGTACACCACTGGATAGTATTATCTTGGGAAAACTGGTCTCATTCACCAGTATTTGAGGGGGAATGGAAGAAGGAAAACTCTGCTTCATTTCTCATTGTTCCTATTTTAGTAAAGAAAAGGAAAAACAGACCCACTTACAGACTGGAAAGCAGACATACATTTCCAAATCTTCAGACTAGAGAAACAGAGTAAAAATTGAAAGAGTTATATGGATGCTTCTCATCCTTTTGAATACTATATTTCATACCACTTAAGTACAGATACATTTTTAAGACAAGCACTGTGAATACAGAATTATTTGTTCATCTACACTGATCAGATTCCAGCAGATTCTCCCTGACTTGAAGGATTCATTAACTATTATTATTCAAGTTTCCTTTTTGCCACATGCTCTTGAGTTTGCTTTCCTGCATCAAATAGGAAATGGGAATTTGTTCTCTCATTTTGTACAGTACACTCAGATGCTTTCAGATAATTCCTCTAATAATTTGGTTAAGTAAATGCATAAACATATTGCAAGACCTGCAGGGATTTGCTTCAGGAGGTCAGCGTTTCTCCAGCTTAAAGTATTGCATAATTGCCATCCAGAAGCAGCAGCACAGCTGCCATGAGAGAGAAAGGCTCAGAGCTTGCGTGCCTCTAAGATAACTGAGGTGAAGAAAGTCTCTTCAAGCAGCTGTCGTTTCATTTGCTTGACCACTCATCCCATGGCTGAGGATTATAATTAGCATTGCAACCACAGGAGATTTTGCAGGAATCACAGTGGGCAGCAACTTTGGGAATGACAGAATCCTCACAAGAGCCCTATGGAACACAGAGTTGTTATTCCTGTTTTACAAGTACAAGCAAGTACTATGTGAGACACATTGCATCAAATCCAGCGTTACACTGGGAAACAGATACCCAACTGTTGTTTATTTTGGTTGAAGTGAATGGAAACTCAAGATGAAATAATCCTTCTGAGTCTCAACCCACTGCCTACCAGATCATCTTTCAGAACATATCTTTTATTTAATATCAAATACAAACTACTGTGGGCATCTATGGCTTTTTCCAGATTGTCTGCTAAGGAACTGACACCAAAAGAGAAAGCCCTGGCATATGTAGTTACAGACATGTCATTTCAGATTAAGTTTCCAATATCCTGAAAACAAATCACTACCATAAGGGATATTTCCTATCACAAGAGAACAGTTTCATCTTCTATTTGTATATGAATCACAAATACAATGTAAGTGATGCAGTCTGTATTCTGAGACATACATACCTTTATGACACTTCTCTCTCCTAGCTGTCTCTATGATGCAATTTTGAGTTACTTTTTCTCTCTCTTTTTCCCTATTTGTAATTAGAGGGCAAAACAGATGGTAGTAGCGTACTTTAAAGTGATGTCTTTATTAAAGCACTTCTCCGTATGCTGCCTAACAATTGTGCACAATAGCAAAGAAATTACTCTAGTTATGGGCAAATCTCAAAAAGTTTTGTTGTTCATTGAAGAGACATCATCTCAGAAACTTTTTGGCGCAATTGCCAATCATGTACATAAATATTAGGAGTCAATCTCTCCTTCCAAGCTCCCTACTTGCAAATTCAGGAGTGGCTTAACCATTACACCTCTGAACAGGGGCAAAAAGGGAATGGTATTTACTGTTTGGTATTTGAAGCATTAGAGAGCAACTGCCGAATATTGTCCCATGTCTCCCACTCTTGTAAAGAAACAAAATCCAGCCTTAAAAGCTCTAGTGCCATGCACTATTCACTGGCTTCTTTCAGTTCTATTATTGTTCCTTGTAGCATACTACCTTCCTGCACTCCTTGATGCTGCCCCTCACCCCGTCTCTTCTACCCTCCACATCCCCTGCAGCTCTCCCGCCTGTCCTGAAGCCCAGGAAAACAACAGATATTTTGTTAGAGTCACACGTGTTTCTTTATGCAAATAAAGAGCAGGAGGACAGAAGTCATCCTGACACCCTCAGATCTTATTACACTAGTGGCAGAAATTAGCCATTTCACACATGTGAATGTCAATCAAAGATCTCCCATACAATTATCCCTTCCAAATCACTGCACTTCTGATAACATTTCAAAGAAAAGTCACTGTAAGTACCCCTGGAGTCTTCACACTGCATTTCCCCAGATATGCCACAAAGGCCAGCAATGAAGTTCCTCCAAAATAAGATGACGGGGCGTATTGGAACCAATTGCCCAGAGAAGTTGTGGATGCCCTACCCCTGGAGGTGCTCAAGGCCGGATTAGACAGGGCCCTGGGCAGCATGATCTAGTGGTTAGCAACACTGCCCACAGAAGGGGCTCTGGAACAGGATGATCTTTGAGGTCCCTTCCAACCCAAGCCATTCTACAATAATTCTGTGATTCAAATTGTTTGCCCCCATGAAGACCAAAGTCAGACTGGAATCTTCAGAATTTAATAGTAATATACAATGCACTCAGAAGAGGCTCAAAGCATAGAGATGTCTATTCCTTTGTAATATCAAACTGCAAGGAGAGAGTATAGAAAGGAATGAAAAACAGTTCAACTCGGAGGATTCCTCTCTAGCCCAGATGACAGTGGCCAGCTAAACTGGGTGGCACCTCCAACCACCCCTGCAGCATGCTGAGCAGAGCCCACTCCTGTCTTCTAGCACCTTAGCTTCTGTTTCATTCTACCTCAGAAGTGTTGGCTTCATGATACAGTCCTCTAGGAAGCAGCAATTAATTACTGGCATCCTTAGACAAAAATCCCCATGATTTACAAACACTAAATACAAAGCTTCAGCTGTTTAATGGTTCTGAAACCCACATTGTAGTGATATATTTGTACAGTACATAGCATGCAACACTTGTTATCTTTATGCAACAGTTGGCAATATTATGGCTATCAGAAAAAATACTGGTCAGAGGTTTGAGTTCTGTTTTTTTCTTAGTGGTTTGTTTTTTTCTTCCTTTTTTTTGTGCAAAAGGAGAAGAACGGATTCCCCAGAGATTCTCATATTTAGGACATGTTTTTCCTCACAGGCCTGCCCAAATCTGGCTTGCTTTTAGCTTTCTTGCTACAGTCTCTCCTCCTTAACTCAGCTTTGTGAAGAGAACAAGATTTCAAGGAGTAATTCTGGAGTACAATAAGATTATATTTAGTGGTGCAATCTAGTAACAACTGAGTGATTGCTAGTCACAAGTGTCTCAATTCCAGCTATTAACCACTCTATATTTTAATTTCTCACCATGACTGAATTCTGTACTGGGCAAATTTTCTTGTGTATTTCCAGAGCTCAGATTAGCCACCTAAATCAGCTCAAAACAGTAAATGCAACGAACAGAACAGATATTTTCTTAGTCCTGTTTTACATTTATTGGTAATACACGTATACATTTGACAGAATATACATATTGAAATTGATTTTATCATTCTTTGATGCTTTCTACTCAGTAATTTGCCTAGAAAATTGTGTTATAAAGCTATGATTACACAGGTTAAAATATAACCACTTTTAGCTCTGTATGAAAGCATAAGGTTCAATAATACATTTTAATAAGGTATATCTTAAAGGCTCCATCAACTTCAGTGTTTCACTCCAAAAACTTCAGGATGACCTATCACTTCAAAACAGGGACACCTACAGCCAGATCAGGTCGCTGCGTTACGGCACAACATTCAGGCCAGCAGCTCCTGTTGCTTTCTGTTTGCTGCACACTAAACTGAAAATATGATGGCATTCTTACGTTCCCCTCG
>JANHGO010002992.1:0-28295 GCA_024606505.1 Aquila spilogaster
CTGTATGGCGCAGGTGGGGCAGCACCTCAGTGCTGTGCTCAGTGCTGGGCCCCTCACTGCAGTACAGACATGGAGGCTCTGGAGCGTGTCCAGAGATGGGCATGGAGCTGTGAGGGGTCTGGAGCACGAGTGTGATGGGGAACTGGGATGGATCGGTGCGGAGAAGTGGAGGTTCAGGGGAGACCTCATTGCTCTCTACAACTCCTGAAAGGAGGTTGTGGTGAAGTGGGGTTGGTTTCTGCTCCCAGATAACAGCGATAGGACGAGAGCTGATGGCCTCACGTTGTGCCAGGGGAGGTTCAGGTTGGGTATTAGGAAAAAATTATTCTCAGAAAGAGTGTTTGGGCACTGGCACAGCTGCCCAGGGAGTGGTGGAGTCAGTGTCCCTGGAGGTGTTCAAGAAAAGGGTGGATGTGACACTGATGGAGAAGAGCTGTACCTTTCCTGGAATTCTTAATAGAGATGCTGTGAAAAGTGAGACAGATCAGGAAAAGGTGATTTGCAGAGCGTGCATTTTATCTGCAGTGTGCTGATCAGTTTGGCTGAGTCCAGGCAAGCGTGCTGATGATGTGGTTTAATCTCCCACTTTTTTGAGGACTACGATGCCCAAGGTGTATTAATTTTAAAGCAGGTGTTGCTCCCAGGCATGCAGCCTGCTCCGTGATGCTGACACGGCCACCAGCCAGGTACTCTGTGAAGTGCCAGAGAGCAGTGTGGAAAAGAAGTTCCTCTCATACAGCTCTGTTCCAGCAGTTCCATTGCTTTCCTTCCTGGCAATGTCACACTGTCACTATGGCAAATCTATGACACTTACTGCAGATTTGAAGACCACTAATGGTTGTCTTCTGGCAAATCCTGTTCATTCTGTTTCCATCTTCAACTTTTGTTTAGGTGCAGTACTGGGTAAGAGGTTAAGCTGGATTTTGAGCTGTTTCTTAAAAGCAGATCCTCCTGCTGCTGCTGCGTGCAGGTTACTCCTGTGCAGCTCAGTGGACCCCACTGTGCAGGAGATGCCCGAGAGCAGTGTGCAGATCCTGTCTGCAAACCCATACCGTTATGTGCCTGGCAACTCTTTTACTTTAAATTCTAGCAGAAATGGGAGCAGTTTTCCTAGCATGTTTGTGCATCCTGTGACCAGCCGCACGGGCTGAAAAATCTCAGGCCAGATGTCCAGTGGATGCCAGCACTGACCCCAGATAACGCAGCTGTTTTTTCACCTTGCGCCTGTTGGCCTGTCTGTTTTTTCGAGCCCATTTTTCCTGTTTGCAGAGAATTTTCGAACAGTCTTGCAGGTGATGCTATTTACCAAATATTTCAGACCAAAGTTCCCAGCTTAGAGCAACTTTTTAATGTATTATGAATTGCTTTTCTTGTTAAAGTGTGTTGCTTTACTGCATTGTGGGGTATGAAGTTTCTATAATGGAAGGCTTACACAGGTGCTGATACCCTACAGAGAGAAAAACAGCTGTTTCTTCCAGGAAAGGTTGTACAGCTGGAAATGGGGAGAGTTGTTTTTTTTTGATACAGGTCAGGCTTCAGCATCTCTGCAGCTCAGAACTGTCCCCTAATGAGAGACTGAGAAGTGGATGGGCTTCACTCTCCTCTCCTATAGAGCAAGAAGGTGATGGAAATCATCCTGCTATGATGAAATGTTTCAGCTCCAGGGCCGCCAGCGCTGTCAGCGCAGCCTGGGAATGGAATGCTGGTCGACATGCTTTGCACGTGCATTGAGTGGCACTCAAGAGGAAACAGAAAGGAAGGAGGTGATGTACAGCATCTGCTGTGATGTTGCAGGTTTAAAAACTGCTGTTAGGGTCAGGTGCCTGTGCAATGTTGAGGGATCAAGGTGGCCATCAGAAGAGGTGCTCCAGCCACAGATGGACACTGTGAGGGATGCAGCCCTGTGTCCCCTGGGTTTGGGGTCGTTGCCTGGATGCTGTCGCTATCCCTGGGTCAGAGCTGGGCCCAGAGGCAGCACACTGCAGGCACAGCAGAGCTGCCTGCCCACAAGTCTCGTGCTGCAGCACCTGCATTGCTGCTGGTCTTGGCAGGTGCTGTACCAAGTACAAGCCATTTCTAATTGCCGGATCTTCACGCTCTCTTAACAGGTGCTTAAGGTGTAGCAGTACGTCTAAGATGTAACTAGATAGCTCTTGGTTTGTGACAGTCTTGGACTCCTGGAAGCTGGCTGTGATTGTTGGTGGCGGCCAGGGGTTGAGCTGCTCTAGAATGGGCTGTACCTGTGCTGCCACCAGCAGTGTCCCACTGATGCTGATGTGCTGGCTGGGTGCTGGGCACAGCGGGTAGCACTGCCTGCAGCACTGTGGGTGGTGCCAGCTCCCCTCCCTGTCTGAGGGTACTGCAGGCTGCAAACTCACCTGTGGCTGTCTTTTCAACTTCTTAGCCAAATGTGTTCAGACTCATTGCTTGTGTGCAGGATGGTGGCCATGAGCATGTCTGCTGTGTGACGTTGTTTAGTTGGAGGAAGAAAAATAATTTATTTTTTAAATAGTAAATATTTCACAACCCCATAAATGAGAAAAATGATTGGCCTGATCTTTTAAAAACAGATTTCTCTTTGGACTCTGACTTAGCACAAGAAAGTTCAGGCTAAAAGGGAATTTGTTCAGAAAAGCAGTGAAAGGTTAGAAGCAAGGATGTGGGCTGGAATACGCCTTGCAGTCGTTAGCTGGGAAGGCGTTGTGCTAATGCCTGGCATGTGGAAAAGCATTTTAAAAGTTGTGAATTCACCCCGTTAAATTAATGTGTTCAGAATGAGGGTTTCCTTGCCCGCAGCCCATACACGTGCAGGATACGGTGCTTTCAGCATTCTGACTAGTGATGGGAGGACGTGTAAATGGTTTGCTGCTGTTAGTTTCAGGTTAAGGAAGAACCCTGACTGTCTACATGTCTTCATTAGTTTTAAATATTCAAATTTGCAACCTTAACGTTTCCTTAAAGTATATTTTAGCTTTTGATTTCCTTTAACTCTTGAAATTAGCAGAGCAAGAGATGGGAAGTGTCACTGTTGTGCGTGGTAAAGCTTCCTAGTGCCTCACACCAGCAAAGCCTGACATAAATGCGGTGTGTGCTTGCACACCCCCATACATGTGCCAGAGCCAGCGGTTAGTCATTTACAACTTTGATTAATTTTTCCAGTGTTCTTATTTAATAATACTCCTGCTCCTTGGGGAAAGCTATAAAAATGGATTTTATTTTTTAATGCGCTTGCATTTTAAGTAGGTAAAGTCTCTTTAGATTCCCATTTGCCTAATGAGTAGATGAATATGTTCATCTTGAAACGGTCTGAGACCAAAAATGATAAATTTCTGTGCAGGAGGAGGACATTATGAAAATAATAAGGAACTGAGTCTCCGGTGTGAAGGAGTTGCTGAGCCTGAGGCCTGGGCTGTGCTCTCCCAGGGCTGTAGTTGCTGCCTTCCACACGAGCGTATTTCTGTCACACCGTAGCACAGTTTACTCTTGTCTTGCTCCTGTGATCTCTTTCTTTAAGTGCACTGCATGGTTGGAATGGCACGGGGTGACCCCAGCCCATCGCTTCCCTCTCTCTGGTTGGCTGCAGTGCGGTCCATCCATTTCACTCTGTCTTGTTGCTGCTTCGCATGTGGTGCCTTCATATCACCAGCATCTCTGTGGAAGCCCAATGGCGTAGGTACAGCTCTTGGCCCTGGTTTTTAGTAGAGAGAATTTCATCTTGCTCTTCTGATACAACTCTGTTTCACTGGGGGTTCTTTTCAGGGGTCCTCACGTTGGGAATCCCTGTGGGTACCTTCCCTCATATCCACGTGGTGTGTGCTCCAGAGTACGCTGTGCTGGAGGTGGTGATGTTCCTGCAGGCGCTGCGGTTTCGTAGCTCTGGGAAGGACCAGTTGCTTCCTATGTAGTTTTAGTCTGAGGTTTTAGAAAGAAGGTTTCACGTTTTCTATAAATCTGTGAATTTCACTCTTTCTTATACAAAAAAATGAATTTCTCCCTCTTTCTCAGATTCTGAGCAAATAGACCATGTTTACGGAAATCTGGATGTTAATACCTTGCAGCAAATCTCTTACACCATTCCTAGGCAACAAAATTGAAGGAAAAATATATTTATTCTAATAAAAAGGGTAAGAACTGTAGTAATCCCATGTTCCATTCATCCATCAGTTTGTCCTGAAAATGCCAGGAGAGCTTTTTTGAAGATAGAATTACGTCCATCCCCTGTTCATCAGGAAATGATATGCTTTCCATCTTCCAGCGTGGGCTGAAATTTAGCAACAGAAAAGGTATACAGACAGCAGTGTCATTAATTACTCCAAATTCTTTCAGCCTGCCCCTCTGACTGCTGAGCTGCATGTTGCCATTTCAACAGTGTTATATCAGAATAGTGCACAAGAATCTATGTTAAGTATCTTTGAAATTTATTAAACACTATCCCAAGCAATTGTAAGCCAAGAGGTGCAGCAGACTGTGCTGCTGAGTAACCCAGCTCAGGATTTTCACTTTTAAGGGTCTTGATAAGCAGAAAAGGCAGAACAGTGCGAGGGTTACGTTCTTCAGATTTCCTCCTTTCAACCTAAGCATAAAGGTTAGATCTCCAGATTATCTGGTACAGTTGTAGAGAAAAGGGTTTCCTCTCTCCTGTACCATTTTCAGTTTATTTTAATTTCATTTTATTCTTTACGAAGGATTAGGGTGCTGGGATCTCTGCTTCAGGGCTGCTCGGTCATTTAACTATCACTTTCCCTTTCCACTTGGGAAACTGTGAATCCCCATCTGGAAATCACAGTAACAGCATTTCTAATCAAGGACAAATGAGTAGGAAAAAAGTCAAAATGAGATTTGTTTTCCTTTATGCCACCCTTCGTGCTCCATCGTTTAATCCAAGCAGCTGTGAAGCAGACGAGCAGTGTACGTTCTCAGCCGAACCTTCTGATTTCAAAGGAGTTCAAAATAAAATGGCCCTCATTGTATGTTGTGCGTAATTCCATAATGTGGGCTGAGTTGAATTTTTCACTTACAGTGGGGATTCAGCATCCTTGTTAGTGTAAAAATAAGACTTATTACTGCATCAACAAATGAGGTGTGTCCAAGTATACCTGTTGTCATTATGCAGAATGGGTGCTGTTCCTTATTGAGTTTCTGGCAGGAGAACATTAACACTCTCTTTTCACCATTCTTTCACTTACACTGAGTTAAAATTTAAATAAAAAGGAATCCCGGCTGCCCCGAATTGACACCAGAATGAAATAAGCACAAAACTACATCTGCTGGCGTTAATTATATTGTCTGGCGTGTCTGATTTGTGGCATGGAATCCGACCATCCTGCTCGTAATGCTGATTTGGGGGATAATTGCAAAATGCCATAATATTTTCACTTTATATTGCTGATACTTGCCGTCTGTTTTGATTCAACTTCAATGTACTTTTAAGTGTAGAGGGAAACGCACTGACGTGGAGCCGGGGAGCTCCTGGGAAGTGATTTCTGTCTCTCCATCCAGCGAGCAGGACCCAGAGCTCTGTCCTCCCCAGAAGGTTAAGGAAAACACCACCCCTGAGTGACTGTCAGACTGTGATGAAGAAGGGGCTGTCTGTCAGCAGTGGATTTGGGATATTCCACGCTGTATGGGAATTCCTGCTAGTCTGGCGTCGGGTTCCCAGACTTGGAAAGATTACATCCAGCCCTGGATGCACTGTATTGAAATATCCATCATGCCAATACATTCAGGTGACGCATGGTTTGGATAAAGCATCATGGAATTCGGAGAATTCACTGCCCATCAACTTGAAAGCAGCCTGCAAAGCACTGTAAGGTGGAATCAGCCCTGTAGCTGCTGAGCCCTGTGCCAGCCCGCAGCTCACAGCCTGCACTGTTCCTTGCTTATTCCAAGCCTGGCTGCCTGTGGCTTTGTGACTGCCTTCTACTTGGCTTGTCGCTTAGGACTGCTGTTGAGAGGCATGGGAAGTGCTGTGCTAGGCCAGGCCACTGTGTGCCTAAATGTCTGCTGTGACAAAGGCCAAACGTTCATGGGAAGGAAGGAAGTGATCATGAAATGAGTGATCTCGGAATAGCCCACAGGGAAAGTTTTTTTCCTAACTCCCAGCTTAGGAGCTGGAGCTTTAGGAGCTTTTGTGTGTGAGGAATTCTCTCCAAATTTCTGCATTTTACGATTATTTAATCCTTACTAAAATAACTTGGGATACTTTAATCCCCTTGCGGGGTTGCTGCTGACTTTGGGCTTACACCTGCTCCCTTTCCAAGGAATTTTTGCCATTAGACACCTTTGAGTTGAGCTCTGCAACAGCTTGCCACTGATTTTACTGGCAGTTCTCTCCTTGGCTGTAAAATGCCAGGTGCAAAGCTCCCGACTGCAGTGCTGGAATGAGGAGTGGATGAAGGGCTGCAGGCAGTGAGCTGGATGTCTGCTGACGTGCTCTGCCCACTGCCAGTCTGGTATCTAGAAGGGAACTCCTAAAGATGCCGAAGGACCAGGTCAAAGGAATTGCCTTGAATCTGCCTGGGAAATATCCTGCAAGCTGAGGAAGTCATAAATGTGGCCCTGTCCCTCTGGGTACCTGTCTGGCTTCTGAAAGGCAGTAAAGCTTCTCTCAGAGCTGTCTTTGTGCCACAGAAACGAGTAAGGGTCCCAGATGGCTTTGCTCTAGCTTTGTTGTAAGGAAGCAGTAGCTGCACAGTGGGTCTTCTTCTAGGGATACTGCTCAGGTCATCCATGTGTTGGACGCAGCTCAGAAAGGTGTTTTGCAGTGGTGGACATGTGGCACATACCTCAGAAAACGCCTGTCTTTCCTATTGCTTTGTTTGCATCAGGTGGCTTAGTCCTGGTGGCTGTGGATCTCAGTGGAGAGTGCTGGAGTTGGTTGTTGTTCCTTTCAGTGCAGCAGACATCCCAGGAGAGGTGATATTCAGATACTCCTACACAGCCAGCCACCCACCAGCCCACTGCGTTCACCACCAGCAGGACACTTCAGGACTGCAGCGTCTGCCCATGGCTTTTCAGGAATGTGAAACCAAGCAGCAGAGTGTCTTGCAGACTGTCCACAACCCACTGGCCTTGGCTGGAGCACAGTGCTGTCACTTCGTTGTCATAGAGACCTCACTCTGAAAGAAACATCACAGCCTCATAGAGATGACAGCTAAACCTATGGCAGCAGGCTTAGCTGTAAGAAGTCCAGCCGCCTCCCTTGGCAGATCAGAGATGTTGCTGGGCTTTATGAACTGCTTGGGCAACCTTGGTTCCTGGGGTGAGATGGGAGTGCAGAATTCCTGGGGATTAGTGTTTCCCTCACCTCTCCCAAACCTCCTGGTGGAAAGGTGCCATGCGATCATGGAGCAGGGCAGGTAATGCTGGGGTGCTGTGCAGACTGCCCTCTTCTCCTTTTATACGTCGCTGCATTTTTGTTCTCCGGGAGCTTGGAAGGCTGCTGGATTTTAGCAGCAGTTCAGGCTGTTGCAACTTCTGTTCACCGGTTTTGCCTTTCCACATTTGGAGGCTGTCCCAAACACGCAGCTGTCTGTGCCGTGCTTTCTAAGAGTGGAATCACTTAGGTTTGAGGAGTGTCTGTACAGTGCCTGGTTGCTGTGAGAGCTCCCATAGCAGGTAGCTTCCATGGCTTCTTCCATGCAGAAGGTGAACGTGAGTTCTTGGCAGGGAAAGCTTGTTGCTCACCGTGGGGAAGTCCTTTGGCAGTCCCGCAGCCTGTTGTGCGGAGACCCCGTTCTTCTGGGCACTGAGCGGGATGTGATCTCATCCTTGCAGGGTTGTCATCTGGATGATCGATGTAACTGTTTCCAATTTGGGTTTCTGTGATGCTGTGCAGAGCTCTGAGCCCAGCGGAAACTTGAGTTGTGCACTTTGTGTGGTCCCAGATTCCTGCACTGACGAGGGTGAGTTAATTGATCTGTATTTTTAGCTTGTGATACAGAAGTCCTGACCTTTCAACAAGTCTGACTGCTATTGTTCCCTTCTGGATTTCTACAGCAGCAGAATCCAGAGGCCCTGGGCCAAGTGCCCGGAGGAACGAAGCCTCTTCTTTTGCCTGCCACCGCTGGGCACGTGCTCTCTGCCCGCCCTCTTTCCTGCCAAAATGAAATACGTGTTTTCTTCTCTGCTGGAAATTTGAAGCGTAACAGCTAAAAGATCTCAAACCGTTCAACGCCGTGTCTGGGAAGAAAGATGACCTGGCTGCTGCTCCCAGGGGCGGTGTTTCAGGAGCCAGAAGTCACTGCTGAGCACAGACCACACGACAGCACTGCCAGCAGCAGCCCTGCAGGCAGGTGGAAAGCAGTGCGTTCCCTGGCTTGTACTGCAAGCAAAGTGGTTGAAAATGCTTTCTGATCCCAGAGTTATTTGTTGGGGTGCTTGCAAAGCCCGTTTGCTGTGTTGGTATGCCAGCCCTTCACTCCCGAGAAGCTGCTTTGTAATGTGGCCCTTTTTCTAGAGCTGATGCTGTCCTTAGGTGCATGCATTCCATGGCACCAGCTTTGGGCTGACTGCGGATATAGGGCCGTTGTGCTGCAGCTCCTCTGGAATCCTGCTCCCTTTTGAAAGACTCGTGAGCACGAAGGAGGAATTGTATTTGCTGGAGTTTGTTGTGTTTTTGTTGTTTTTTTTTTTTAACTGGATGTCTTTTAAACATTTTGGAACTAGGTTTGTAGCAGTGTAATGTGCTGCTTGCTCAGCTTTCAGCAGGGATGCTGGACTGTCACCTAAACAGTAATTAACAAAATCAGCAGTACGCAAAGGCAGTGAACCTGCAGGAGTCTGCTCTTCCCACTGACGGCTGTGCTGCTGTGTATAGCAGTACAGTGCCCAGGCTGGATCGTACGCTGCCTGGTGCAGAGTACGTAGTAGCAGTTAGAAGCTGTCCAGCAGGACATACAGGCTGGCTGTGCTCGGTGAGCTCCTTGCTAAAGAAGCGGTTGTGCCTGGGATGAGCACAGGAGGTATCTTTGGGCTGCCAGCAATGACAACTCTACTGGGTACAGCCTGGAACTGTGGAGCAGCCCTGCAAGAATGACTGCTGCTCAGTGAGAGGAAAGTTTTGCTCCACACCAGCAGCCTGCTGCTGCTGCCTGCGTTCTTGGAAAGCTCCTTGTGTCTGCGACTTGGCACTGCTCGCTGAGTGTTATCTCCGTTACACAGAGAGGAGCAGCTTAGTACCAATACCAGCTGGAACAAATTCTCACTTCTCGTAATGAAGGTTGTTCTTCCTTAGGGAAAGCGGTCCTCTGACAGAGCAAACCGAGCCCTGTTCTCCTGGTCTGCACCTGGTGTGTGCTTCCATCTCCCCGCACTGCCCAGGGAAGGAAGTGGTTGCCCAGTCAGGCCCAGCCCCTGGCAGGGCCATCCCCACAGTCTCCCAAGTTACAGGAGCTGTCACTTGCTTTGCCCGTAGGACCTGTGAGCTGCTACCCCAGTGACATGGTGTGCCCAGCTTTTCCTTTCATTTTCTTCCATCAAGTCTCCTTATTTATTGAGCACTTTGCTTCCAAGCTGAGGCTGTAGCAGTTTTCTTCCTCCAAACAGAGATATTGAAAGTGCTTGGCATTACGTAGTCCTCTGAAGAATTAGCATTCAGTTATCTGCTGCACGGCTCATTACTCTTCAAGAAGGAGGTTGGCTTCTTGTCTTTGGGAAGCCCAGTGATGTGGGACTGATTACTGATGACTTATTATGAATTTACTCTGCTAATAATTGACTCTCTTTTTTCACAGCGGGTACACAGGTACTCACTAGGAATCATTAGATTCCCTTTGTTGTCACGTAGGGCCCTGGGTAGATTAAGACCCTCTGCACTGTTGTATGACCATGGAAGGAGATTGTGTGGGATTACTGATGAGCTGTAGTTAGATGTGACCATCTTTGCAGTGACCCCCCCATGCTTCTGTCACCTGGATGCTGTCATTTTGCTTCTCTCCGTCCTCCTGAAGCAGCGGATCCTTTGCATCTTGCTCTGTACATATGGGCCCTGTTTCACTTTTTCAGCCTGGACTTAAAAAATCCTTTATGTCTGGCTTGCATTGCTCTGCTCTAATTAAGATAAAAATATTTTCTGGTAGCAGAAGCAAAGATCCAGTGCCCAGCTGTTGAACACCTGGCATGTTTGGTGTTGTTCTCCCATACATCACTGTAGCTCTACTTCCATTCTGCCAAGTGGAGTAAAGAGCGGGAAGTGAAACTTCATGTAGTGCTGTGACCCCAGGTTGGACAGCAGTGGTGAAACCACATCTGTGGTTAGACTGCATCAGTGCATGTGAGCTTGAAGTATATATCTCCAATGTAAATAAAATGATGGACAAGTAAAATAAAAATACTTAATGTGCATTCTGTAGTGCAGTGTGGAGGAGATAAGAGCAAACAACGCCTTGGTTCTCTGATGTACACACAAGTGCAAACAGTGGAGCTGCGGCTGCGGAGCTGCAGCAATGAATGTGCACGGCCCTGGCTTGCTCCTGCTGTCAGGTGCAGCGCTTTAGTTTTAGGGTGCTTTGTAGCTGCCCAGGCTGATGTGTTCTGCTCTGCCTGTAACAGGCCAGCAGCACACGGGCTGCCAGCTGCTGTGGCTGCTGCAGAGACAGCGCTGCAGATTGCACAGAGTGGCTGCCTGGGGGTGAGGGCGTGTGGCTGATAGCAGGAGGTGGAAGAACCTCACCAGACTGGCCAGCAAAGGTGTTCTCAGGGGTACAGCAGCTCTGCTCAGATTTTCCTCATAGATAGGTGTGGTATCTGGACCAGAGACTTTCACCATCCCAGTCAGAGCAGAACAGATCCATAAGCATCCTGAGATCTTTGTGTGTCTGGCTTCCCCTTCCCAGCCCGATGTGGCCAGGCCCACGGACTCTGGCAGAGAGTTGTGCATGCATTAGGGTCAGTACTGCTCTGTTCAGCATCCTGTTCCCTGTGGAGTCGGAGCTGTGCCAGCAGCATCTCCCCAGTGTTTCCAGGGGGGACCTACAGATGGTCACTGTCCCAACTCAAAGGCACCACAAACTGGCGCCATGACCTCTGCAAAGCTTACTGCATTGCTCCCCAGAGCAATAGGAGCACTGTTGTAGCAGCAAGGAGAGCAAAACTCCCCTTTTGAAGATGTTTTTGGATTTTACTCTGATATCTGACAGGGACAGTGTTTATGCAGGGATGGAGCCAGCCCACCTATGTCAGTACGCATAGGGATGTGGGGCAGCACAGGGCTGCGTCAGGGTGGGGATGTGGGAAGGGGTTGATGTGAGGGAGCAGACAGCAAATAGCAGTGGGGATAACTGGGGAAGGGGATGGAAGCTGTTGTTGCTGGGATGAACAGACAGGATGTAGGTACAGACTCAGAACCAGGCTCACATGGTCCCATCCTTGAGCAGATTGCTGCCCTTGGTGCTTTGAGTTGCAGCTCTCTCTTGTGTTTGTTCCAATGTGCCCACACAGGACCCTGGGTGCAGATAGTAAGGTGTTGGCAGCAGCAGTGAGAACCAGGCATGGTAGGAGCACACACACAGCCAGTCCCTGCCTTTAGGTGGCACGTTCTCAGTTCAGCTTCTAACAGCGCATACCTAGGCTTTGAGTTCAGCTCTGCCAGTTCATCCCCATCCTACCTGTACTGTGACCCAGTGCTTCTGAAGGAGATTTCAGCAGGGCCTGCTGTGAGGTCTTACGGGGCTTCACTGGAGAGCAGAGCTGTCTGTGAAATAAAAATGCAGAATGTAAGCGTGGTGCTCACCGGGGTCGGTGCAAAGCAGCGGCTGTCTGCGTGCCTGAGAAATTCCACAGGGCACGTGGGATGGATGTAACTGCATGGGGAGTGTGATGGAGCAGCGTTGTCTGGAGCACTTGCTTTTTACTTGAAGGTTTCTAAAGTGGCCTATTTTCTTCTTCCTACAGACAACTTTAGGTACACGTGTGACATTTGTGGGAAAAAATATAAATATTATAGCTGCTTCCAAGAGCACAGAGACCTGCACGCCGTGGATGGTGAGTACTGTTCTAATGCTTAGACACCTAAGCTAGAATGAGAAGTCGGTACCACGTGACTGTGAAGAAGGCCAAATGTGGTCCTGCAGGACCCCGCAGCCCTGATGCGCGGATGTGTCGCAGCATCCCTCGCTCGCCTTTGTCAGGGGAGGCACGGTCCCTGGGCTCTGCAGGGAGAAGGCTGCTGGGCTTCATTCTCTGCGTGCATCAGAACAACACCCTCTGCTGGGATCTGTGGTCCTTGCAGTCCCCTGTCTGTATTCTGGTTCATGATTAAGATGGGTATCTTAGAGCTGAGTGCCCCAAGATAAATGGTCAGTTTGGCTGCTGGCTAGGCAAGAGCCGGTTGCCTTTTGGTTTCTTACTTCACAGGTTTGTTCCTAATGTGCTCCTTTGTGACAAGCAGCGTTTCAGAGTTGAGAAATACTGTTCTGTTCTTGTTAATCACTGTGGTAGTGACCTGATACTGTTGTCAGGCTAGTTCTTCCTATGCCAATTTAGATGCGGTAGAGGCAGTGACACTTAGACAGAAGCAGACACCCTCCTCCTGAAGCGCTGTGTTTCATTTTTCTATACTGGAGGGAATAGAAACAACAACATACTATCTTTCATTTGCCTGCCTGCACTTGCAGGGCATTTAAAGCCCCTCGACATGAAGCCCACAGCTGCAGAGCCTTGTTGCACATGCTGCCAGCCTGTCGATACTGCTCCTCACCTGGCAGAGGAGGGAGGGAAGCTTGGCAGGAGGTTTCAATTAGCTGGGGAATCTCAAAAAAGCAAATGTTTTTTTTACAGTAAGTGTTATCCAAAAAGGTTTCCTGCCTAAATGTACTCCAAGTGCAGCCCATGCTCTCTTGCAGTACCACTGGCACACACTTACCAGAATTAAATGTGTGGGGTTAAAAGTCACTGTGAGACAATGTGTCTGCTCCTGTCAGAAATACCTGCATAGCTGTGGCTCAGGGAGCTCTTCCTAGGCTTACCAGAGGGCTTTGGACATAGTTTCCACTTGTTTCTTGCTAAGCCAGTGCCTGTCACAGATCCACCAAGGGACCAGATGTGTGTCAGCAAACACAGATGTGAAGCTGGTGTGCATCTGAACTTCCCATTGGGCTGTGTCCGTGTCAGAACAAAGGCCATGAGAATCTCTGTACTTTAGGGCTGGGCATGCTCAAATAGTTGCTGTGTGGATGCTGATGGGAAGAGGAGGGACTGGGGCACAGAGCCTGGTGTATTCTGTGGGGCTGAAACGTGCTGAAGCGATACGTGAAATACAGGAGGAAAACATGGCCATTTAAGAGGATTTAATTTCTCTTTTGTTTCTTCCCCTCCTTTTTCTATTCTGTGTTAGTTTTTAGTGTGGAAGGGGCCCCAGAAAACCGGGCAGGTAAGCTGAGATCCTTCGTGTGCTTTATTTCACAAACCTTTTCAAGCATTCAGTTGTTCAGGCACAGCAAGTCTGATTCTTGTAAGAGTCCAGGGAATTTTATCACTGATTGCAGTGGGAGAGAAGCATCCTCTGTTCCTCCCTGGCCTGTATACCCCGTAGGTTAATGCCCAGCCCTAGTAGATACCAGGCTTTTTTTATAAATACAATTGATCAGGCTTCTGAAAAATCAAAGAAACAGGTGTTCCATGTCTCAGGTGATTTAGTGACTTGTTCAGGGCATAAAGTAAGTTATTTTATAAAATGGGTTGGGTTCTGATTTGCTTTGAGCTGTGCTGTGAGATGTTAGAAAGTCACTGGTCAGTATCTGGTAGCTGACTTGCTTGCAGACTGTGCCCTTTTTCAGACATAAAAACATCATTAGGTGAGAGATGCACTGAAAGAAAATCGGAAAAGGTAAATCAGCCTCTGTTTGTTCAGTGTTTCTTGAAGAAAATTCCAACACATTATTTATCTGCAAGGCAGGTTACCGGGCTGGAAGGGGGTTGTTATCTGCCTGGGGCACCTGAGATGGAGGAGGGGCAAGTCAGACAGAGGGATCGTTGGGTTTGTAATTCATGTCTTGAAATCTTGTTACAGATCAAAATATCATTACAGATTCAGGAGTATTCAGTGCCTGTGCAGCTGTAAAAGGAAAACCTGAGGGTTTTGTCAGCTCTCTTGCCTGTTCTGTTCTCTTGCAGACCCCTATGACCAGGCCGTCATAGCAGCAGATGAAGTGAAGGAGGAGGAGCCGGAACCATTCCAGAAGATTGGTCCAAGTATGAGTTATTTTAGAGCTTCACACCTGAGAGAGGAAGCACGAGGGTTTCAAATCTGGCATTAGCAACTGTTGCTGGGACCTCAGGGGTGGTGAAAGATACCTTTAGGTTCAAATGAACACCAGCCATCACCAGCCCTGGCCCTGAGAAATGCAGCTGTGTGATGTTTTTTGTTCAAGAGCTCTGCTAAGAAAAGGGGGAAGAAGTTGAAAAGAAAAGCAAAGGTAGTGATTAAAGAGGGTCCTCAAGTGTACTGGCAGAGTTGGCAGTGTTTGCATGCACACTGCCTCTGTGGTGGGTTCATCAAACACATCCAAATGAAACAAAATGGGGACCAAATTTTGCCCTTCAAATTCTTGTCCATTTTGGATAGCTGATGGAAGTACAGTCAATTCTGTACTTCCCAGCACTGGCAGGAACAGGAGGTATCTGTGCCTGGTTACATTTTTTTTAAGTACCCCCAAAACACAGATTGGTGCAGAAAAACTCATCCTCCTGCAAGAGAAATCAATTCCAGTATAAACATTCTGTAATTAAGACTTGAACTTGACAACTCTGTTTCCTGATTTGACAGTCCCTGTTGTCCATGCATCACAAACCATCTGTAAATAGAAGACAAAATTGTCTGTAGTGTAGACTTTAAAAATGGATTCTCTCCTTAGATTTACACACTTACCTGCTGAAATTTGAGACGGTCTCTTGTACCCTGTTCAGTTCTGCTGGAGTTGGTCCATCACTGGACACTTGCTTCAACTGCTGCTCTTTTTGGGGAGAAGAATTTTAGGGCAATTATAGGGCAGTTAAGTTCCCAGTGCAAGAGGAAAATGCTCGAGTGTTCTTCTTTATGTCACCTGGCCCAGTTTCTATGTAAAGAGTCAAGAAGTCAGCAATGTTGTGAGAGGTTGCTGCACTCCTTTCTGATTTTTTTTTAATGTATTTCATCTTCACAGAAACTGGCAATTATACCTGTGAATTCTGTGGCAAGCAGTACAAATACTACACTCCGTACCAAGAACACGTGGCACTGCATGCACCTATTAGTGAGTATCCTGCTGGAAATCTTTCATTACGGTCTGTGATATACAGTGGTTGGTGGTAAAGATGAGGGCTGCAGGAGGGAGTATCATTTTTGTGGATCCTTCCACTGGACCCTGTGGGGTTACAGTTGGCAGGCTGCAGATCATGTGCTGACCAGGGCACTGCAGAGCTGAGCTGGAACCTCCTCCTACAGGAATCCTGTTACTGTTAGGTGTCTGATGTCACTGAACTTTTACCAAAGCCCATGCCATTCTTCATGTGTTCCTTGGGGCTTGATACTTTATTTTGTTGCTTAACTAAAAGCTCCAGTACCTAAAGTGTACATAAAGAAGAGGTGCACAAACTTTTCTAGCCTTCCCTAAATAATGAACACACATCCTAGCAGGGAAGCATCTTTCTTAGGAGCTTCTGAGAAAGTATTGCAGACAGCAAGTTCAAACTGGTTTTCGAAATCATGTGAATTACCTTGGCAGCTTGCTACTAAATCACAGGCAATAAAATATTTATTTCAGGGAGCTCGGGAAAAGGCAGTTCTCAGCATACTGCACGACACTATGATCTGCACTTGGAGGGACACTACGATCTGCACTCCCTAGACAAAGGGGAGGTTGTAATGAGCAATTAAGTGTAATTCAGTGTATAAGTCCAGTAAAAGTAGTTGAGAAGCTCTTGCTACATGCTGGTTTTGGATGCTTTATAAGTATGCAGAGAAGTTCTTTGCCCCTGAACTTCGTGCTTTTTTCATAGCATTGCCCTGTGCTGCATTGCAGTTCTCATGCTGTGAGCCAGCATAGTTGCTCTTTTGCCCGCATTTGCCCGGCTGCCAGCTTTTTGGCTGATGATGGGGATGGATGAACTGAGCTCATTAGATTAAGTTGGTTTTATTAGCTGCTCATCTGCCGCCAGCAGAGGGAGTGCACACTCCTTCCTCACCAAAATGAGTTTCAGTTGGGCTCTAAAATTATTATAATAAGACAGCTTTAGTTTTAGACATACACAGAAATAAATTGGGAACATAGTCCACCAGATGATCACTTTGAAGGTAGGTCAAGGCTTGGTGGCTCTTGACAGCTCCCATGTAGGTTCTCTGGTGTATGGAGATAGACCAGGACGATGGTAGAAGACGTGGGGCATAGAAAACCTCTGCCACCACCCTCACACAGTTCTTATCTCCATGGGAACTAACCCAGTGCTTATGTTTGTACATGTAACAGTTATTCCTGAACATCCCTGCACCCTCAAATTCCACTTCCCAGAGTAGACAGCAGTCTTAACTTGGGTGTCTTCGGGTGCTCAGAAAAGCTGCTGGAGGTGAAGTGCAGTAGGTCAATCTCGTGGTATAGGTGGACCCACAGACACCAAGGCTTTGGTGTCTTTAATGCACCCATGTACTGATAGTCAAAGAAACTTGGTGGTTGTATGGCTAAGGAGCAGTGTGTTGTGGCTAGTGTACATTGGATATCTGCTCTACAAGAACAGATCATTATCTTCCCAGTACATCCCATTTCAAGGAGGTTTATCACTGAAGATCTCTCCCCCCTCCCAGCCATCTGTAATAATAGGTTGCAGCTGCTGGTTCCAGTCCAGGCTATCCAGTATAAAAGAAAAACACAACCATTCTTCGAGAGGAATTTGCCTGAAGCAGGCTGTGCAGGTCTGACTGCAGATACAAGTGGTCCATGCAGATACTTCTTCCTGTGCAGAGTGCAGCTGTGGGATCATCTGCCCAGCATAAAGCTTAGGACTTGTGCTGTCAGCTTAGTGTACGCTATTTGGCTGCTGTAAATCAGGACAGTCTGAAACTGTAATGTGAGAGAAGTCAGAAAACCAAGTGCTGGGAGAGCTGCTGAGTTAAAACCTGAGCCCTGAAGAGTCAGGATCTCCACTGTCTAGGTCAGAGATCTGTCAAGGAGGGTATGGCTTTCCCAGTTGTCACAAGTATAGGAGGAGGTGGCACATTGTTTTGAATGCTGACTTTGAAGCCATTCTTGAACCATGGTTTGTGTAGTAGCCTTTGCAAAGAAGAAAAAACCTATCCCTACTTCAGATTAGACCAACAGTCACAGAGAGGACATGTTCAGTCCTTACAGCATATACCTTTAACTAAGAGGACACTAAAGAACAGATAAGGATAATACTACCATAAGTTTTAAATCCTCCTTATAAACTTTTTTCTTTTTTTTTTACATTTTTTTTTCCTCTCTTAGTTGCCATGACCAGTAAGATTTATGATTTACAGTGACAAACCACTAACCCTGATGAGCATACAGGAGAGGGTGTGATTAGCTCCCAGGCAGACTGGCCAGTATGTCCTCCCACCTTGCTACTGCTCAGACTTTGTTCTTCCTATAAACCAAGGTCCTGTGAGGTAGCTGTGAACACCTGGTTTCTGTTGCAGTGCACAACTGGCTTTTCTCAGCCCCTATCAGTCGCAGGATGTAAAGCTGAGACTCTGTCTTTACCTTGGCCATGTCCTCATGGTTGTATGGCAAATGCTGAAAAATTAGTTGTATAGGATAAGGAACATGTTTCAGCATCACCAATTCAGCTTTTTGGGTCTCTCTGCTAGAGTGCAAACTTCCCTTCCGGAGCCTGTCTTTCTGTTTTCCTGTGATAATGGATTAAAAGTTACTGAAAAGAGGCTTAAACAAAGACTCATATCCTGCAGAGTCGATGGAGCCTTCCAGGATAATTTTTGGTCAGTGCTGCTCAATACCTGCTGCCTGGAAAAGCACTGTGCTGTGGGGTTCACTGGAATTGCTAATGCCAAATGTCTTCTTCAGAAGTCCCCTTTTGGTAGTGAGGAGACAGGGCTTTTTCCTAAAGCTAGAACTGAATTGTTACTCTTTTAGAATATTGATGCTTACAGTGTTGTTACTGTCCAGCAGATCTGTTCAGTCTAGGAAGGATGTCAGATGCTGTTTCCAAAAGAATGAATTGTAGGATTATAGGCATGTTTGTTGTCCCGCATTTGAAGGTGACTGTGCTACTGCAAATGCTCTTAGATGTTGTGCTTACAGTGCAGAGAAAACCTGGTGTGTTAGGGATGTGAACAGGCTGGAAAAGCCTCTGAGGTTAGGTTTTAGCTTCCTAATCCAGGGTTTTCTGGTAACTGTAGATAGGGCAACAGACTCCACAGTCATGGAAGCGTGTGGTGAGAGCTCTGATGTCTGCACAGCTATCCACAGCCATTGCTTCTGGGATGAAAATCTGGTGTGATGTCAGGTCCTCAGTGTGCTAATAAGTCTTGATGGCTTTGAGCAGCCTCTCATGAGGCCTCCACTCACACACCGAACCCGTGTCAGTTCAGCTGTGTCAGTCTCTCTGCCTGTGCTACCCTATAGGATATCAGTCTCCAGCTCGGTTGTAGACATGCCGATGCCTGACCATGGATCTCGTTGATCAGACCCTGACTTCCTAGCTTTACTTCAATCGTGTCCCGTCACTCTGGACCTCCTTAAGGATTTCTGGGCTGTGTCTGACCTTGCTGATCCCAATGAGACCAGATCTTGCCTCTGACCTGTGAATTGACTTGTCAGCTTGACCATGGACATGCTTCATCACCAAGAACCTTCCTGATGACCCAGACTCCTGGTTGTCCTGGCTGCCATCTCTGTGCCTGCCCAGCTGAGGCTGTGGGATGGAATCTGGCTCAGGAGACCACTGCCCTGCCAGCCCCGTGGTCACACTGGGCTTCTGAGGAGACAGCCAGACCTCCCTGCATGGTGACGCCTGAGGTGCTCATGGAAATTCATCAAGCCTGACTGCTCAATTACTTTTCTTACTGTGAAGGGCACTGAATACAGTTTGTTCATCAAAAAATGTTTAAACACTTGCAGTGTTTCTTATAGATGCCATCAGGGCTTTTTCTCTTAAGGGAAGTAGTTCTTTGTGGTAGTATGTCTGGTATCCTCTCAGGTCCTGCCCAACCAAGAAAAAAAATGTAGATTATAGTTGTGCGTCTTTCCTTTCTCCATTTCAGTGAGTGAAACTTGTGAGTTCAGATTTTTTTCCCACTCTCTAAACCTGGAGTGCCTTAATAGCAGGCTGCACTGGCCTGGATTTGTTACACAGCAGAAATGTTTGTATAAAGAAGAACATGAAGAATTTGATAGATTTGAGCACTGAGTTTTTCCTGTGGAAAGTTGTGTTTCCAATAGCAGAGGTTCCCACTTAACGTGTGGAATTTCAGGCCATTGCTAAGGAATCCCTTTCCATCATGTCTATTAAAGAGAGATTTTTCTCCATTGACAGTGGTGTAATGTCATCTGAACCATCTGAATGACATTTTTAGCCATATTTCCTATTCTTCCTGGCAAGATGGTTCTGAAGAAATATGATACACAAATTATTCGTGAAAACTTCTACTTGCAATAAGCTGAGCCACTCAGAGAATCTGATAACCTGTTCTGTTATGGTGGTGTGTTATGGCAGTGTGGATTGATGTATTTTCCAGGGAGACATGTTGAAATGTCTGCTAGACTTTCTTCTTTACTGTCACAGCTTGCTGTTCTTAGAGCTTGAAGTTCTTAGCAGAGCCTTTCAGGAAAGGCAGGAGAGACCACTGATGTCTGGACTGACTGGAGTAAAGCATGCTGAGACTTGACTTAATTGTTGAAGTACATGTTTTAGAGAGAAAGACAGTCTTGCTGTTAAGAGGGACAGAAAATACACCAACCTGTTAAGGTAACTATTTTGATGACTTATTATCCAGATGTAGCTTTCAGACACTGGATCTATTTATAGCTTTGTCTGATAGGTGAAGGAGAACCAAGCTGCCACACTTCTGTCATTGCTAGAGCTTTGTATAGCCTGCCATCAAGTCACTTCATGGTGACCAGTTAAGCCCAGGTGAGTGCCTTGAGATTTCCAATGTAAAGTTTGTTATTCTTGTCCTTTATTTATCCTCTTGCCTTCTCATCTGAATATTCTACGGTCTGTTAACAACCTTTGTGAATGACACACACCAGCATGGGGTCTAAGGAAGGAACAGAGTTAATGTCATCTTCCTAATCCTCTTCATGAGTGCTGTTGGTATACCCAAAGGTTTCCTCAGTGATTTTAGCCGCAGCATTGCCCTGGGATCTCCTCTGCAATCATCATGACCGTTCACTGCAACCACCAAGCTCTTTTCTTCTGCTGCCAGGGAGAAGTCCTCTATCCTTTAATTATAACCTGTATCACAGTGCACTCAGTTTACTGAGCGACTGGAGATCATCCAGTGAGATTTCACCTCTTTTTTCTACTGACTGCTGGATCAGTTAAAAACTTTCAGTGAATTTCGGGGTGTTACTCAAGGTCGCTGATAAAAAAAAGGATAAAGAACCTTTTCACTAAGTTTGACTTGGTGGAGATTCATGAACAGCTGCATCTTCTTTTGTGCCCTTCCTTTCTTCACTGTGTCAGCCTCAACTGGGGCATATCTCAGGTGCTTTCTGAGAAGCTGGAAAGTTCTGTAGCAGCGATTAGGGGATCATCTGTCCACAATGCTGTTTCCAGTCTTGCTGCAGATTTTGAGGCAGGAGGTTTTTGTAACCGTTCAGCAATTCAGTGTTTTCATTTGTGGAAATATCTTGAACTTGGCTTTTTCATCAGCCTGAGGCAGTGAGTTCCACAACAAAGACTTCTTACCAAGAATAGAACAGAGGAGCTGCATGATCATCTCTACGCATGTTGCTTAGTCTTCAGAGGGAATTTGTCATCTGGTGAGCTAAAGTAAAACATTTTTCCAGTGAGTTATTAGCATCCTCCAGACTGCTAGTACTGATATTCTTTTCTCTGTCTTGCCTCGCTGACTCAAACTCTGTCTCTGCCTAGTGTCAGATGGAGTAGCCTTCTCTCTGGGGCCTGAATTTGAAACGTACAGCTGGAGAGTGAAAGGACTAAAGCCAGGTCTCCTGCTGCATCACGGATTTGCAACCAATCAGTCAGTCTGTTCACCCCTGATACAAGCCACGACATCCTGTTCGATTCAGATGGGAGGAGAAAGAAATCACTTTGGAGATTTTCATGTCATTCAGACTTCTTCCTTCAGATCTTGCAGAGGGAGCAGTATCTGGACTGCAGAGGATTTGTGATGACCATTTGTTCCTGACACTGGATACTTGGCTGATTGCTTCTTCTCTCAGTTGGTATGGACTGGGAGATAAATCAGCAGCTCATGAGAGCTGGAAACCAGATGACACATAAGCAGGAAATTGTCATACCTGACTACGTATTTGCTGGCAATGTGACAGTAAATGGAGAAAAAATGAGGTCCAGGAAGCAAAAGCAACCATTCTGCCTATTTGACTGACCAAGCAGAGAAGTGCCTTGACCCAAACTATGAGAAAACCTAGTACAGACTCTCCTGCAGAAGTACACTAAAACACATACAGGAAATGTCATCTTGGAGCTCTGTAAGAGATCAAATGAAGCAAAAAAATGTTTCCTTTGAGCATCTGTTTGCAAGTTGCTTTGAATATAGACATCATCGCTCTGCCATGCTGCTGACCACTGGCAGGGACAGATGAGATTTGTCTCATGTGATTTTGGAAATGCATGCGGTCCCAGGCTGTGACTTCTCTCCTTACCCAGGCTGTTGTGCTGCTGTGGCAGTGCATGGCTGAGAGCTGCTCAATTTGTTTAACTGTTTCTGAGTTATAGCACAGGATTAGCAGGTGCTGTTGTTACCCATTCCAGCTGTAGGCATCCCAGATTATCACTCAAGTATAGAAATTGCTGCTAATGAGCTTTGGCTGTGGGTAATGTGAACTCTGTTCCTTAGTGATTCTTGGCAGATGGTTGCAGTGGCACTTGGCTTCGGGAGCCACATTCAGATTTCAGTGGAAGAAGTCCCTGAGGAATGAAGGCAGTTGTTGGGTTGTTTCTCCATTTTTGTAACTTTTTTAACCCATGGAGCCTAGACAAAGGGCTGTCCTCCCAAAGGTTTTTTTGTGTGACCTCTGGCATTGAAAATTCCTGGTGATCCTCACTGTGCATTGCAGAGACTAAAATGTAGGTCAGATATATTCAAAGAGCATATCCCAGTAATACTTGGGATTTCTCCATGTGCCACCAGCATTTGTGTGGAGATGGGGACTAAAAGGCCTTTCCTGACTTGCAGGATGAGAACTCTGCCTCGTAATTCATTCCTTTATATTTTGTTAGACAGACAAGGAGTGTAGCTGTGAATCTCTAGGATATGTGTAAGGCTCAAGGAACAAAGGTGTTAGCTTCTCCCCGTGTAGAGCTCTGACTGGCACATGAGTAACCTGCACTTGAGGTTCAGTCTCTTCCTGACAAAGAAATGGAACACAGAGATGTGGGTACACCCAGCCAGGCCATGGAAGTCAAATAGAACTCCTAGGTGGATGGGGTGATTCCTACTGGAGGAAGAATGGGTTGGTCACATAGCAGTTAAAGGCGTGGAAGGGAACTAATTAAACTTCAAGAATTGTTCCCTCGGGTGAGTGGGGAAAACAATTTTGCTACATGGGATCAGTGAATCCACAGATGCTGCAGGTCCCCATGCAAGGGATTCGTGAGCATGGCTGTTAGAAAGAACCCTCCCAGAGGGCACACGAGCTGGGAGCTGACTGACTGTCCACGCACTAGTTCTGAGTGTTCATATCCAGAGTTCTCTCGATCTCCACTCTTCGTGGCAGTGAAGACACAGGGGAGCCAATCCAGCAAAAAAACACCGACTTCAATAAACCGATGTTCTACCCTCCTGCACCGCACCCCTTCTGGTGTCCCACCGACATCCCAATCCCAGATGTTCCGCGCTCCAAATTCTGGATCCCCAGGAAGCAAGGCCATCACAGGTACCAATCACCTTTCTACCATCAACTTTCTTAACTGCTTAGTGGCCAGCCCTGCCCTGGGTTGACTTGTGACCCTTCCTGGGCTCAGCCTGCTCCATCCATGACTGTCCCTGAAAAGTTACTCCAAGAAGCAGCTGAGGAGGGGTTTAGATCCTTTGGCACAATTTAAGTAAAAATTAATATCGGCAATAGGTCTTTATAATCCAGTGACAAGGTTTTGTTTTTGAAAGCATCATGCTAACCATGAGGTGCAAAGAACCCTGTTTCAAATCCTGGTGTCACAAACTGAGGAGAGCTTTCTGACAAGGATTGGCTTTAGTAGCTTGTCAGTTACGGGGATTTGGGTTGAGTTGTTTGGTTTTTTCAGCTTTATTTGGCTTTTAGTTTTCATTTCCCTCAAGCTGATATTTTCGGGGTTAGGCCTGTGCCTTAGCAAGTGAAATGGAGTACAGGTGTTTTCTCAGTGCTCCACTTCCCACAGGAACCACTGGGAGATAAGCTGGGCACCAGCAGAAGAAATAATGGGATGGAACCATTGCAGAACTGTCAGGAAACTCAAGGTAGATCCTTCTGTAGTTCCTGTTCCATCCTTCCAAACGAGATCAAATGTAAAAAGAAAAACAATAAATGGGATATGAGACATAACGTTCACATGTCCACATAGCAGGGAAGAGCCTGTGCACATCTGTGGGATTGGTAGATGCACATTCTGTCTTAGTGCAGAAGAAGGGCTGGTTCATTAGCTTCTTAAACACCCCTGAAATGTTTGGCATGGACAGATGCAGGGAGGCAGAGATGGGAGAGGCTACAAGATGCTGAACAGCGTAGTTTTTGTTCGATGACTTACACATCCACTGATGCTGTAGTGAGCAACCTGTCTTCTTATAGCTTTTGGGTCCAGAAATTCCATATTGTTACTGTACCTCTTAAGAGTTTATTTGATTTTAGTTCTGATTTGAGGTCTGTCCAGTTCAACCAATTTAGGTGGTCAAGCTGAAGAACTGCTTTTATTTTTGTGTAAACTTGTGATGACTTCTTCCAGTCTTGTGTCTCTTTCAGAAGCAGAAAGAGCCTACCTGGGAGTTACCGTGGGTCCAGATTGATCTGAGTAATAATTGGGAGATTATTTATATAAACGGACACCTTTTTCCCCCACTCCTCTGACCTGAAAATATATCAATACATTGGGTAAAAACGTCAAGCTGTTCTCTTCCTGTATGTAGGAAGGAATCTCACAATGCTTGAGTCTGGTGGATTGATCTTCAAGAAATAAATACCTGCCTAAGGGTCTGACCATATCTGTCTGGTGGCATGTTTTCCATGACATCTTTCAAGGCAGCTTCTTGTACACATGCAGTCTGAGCAGCTTACTGGATTTCTGGTGCAAATGCATTGACCATGACACCTATCAGGAAGACAGTCTCCAGAAGGGATGCCTTCCGAGCACTGCAGTTAGAGGCGCTCCATGTGGGGCTGGGTAGTACCAGGGATGGTGGACTGCCACTCCACTGACGGTATTTGCAGCCCCTTAGTGGATTGGCATTCTGCCTTTACAGGGAATTTTGCTTCACTTGCAGACAGTTTGGGTCCAGAGAGGAGAGAGAACTTGTGTCAGCTGCCCTTTCCTGTGCAGGGGGGTTACACTAAGTCCAGGGAGATGTGTTAAACCAGTTTTTTTCCTAGAGCCAGACATGGCAAAATAAAAATGGCTGGGGATGAGGACAAAATCACCATGCAAAATTTTTACAGTTTTGGAAACCTCCACCTCACTTTTGCTTGTGACATAAGCCAGGATTTGAACCTAGGTCTCTTTAGGGGTAGGTTGGCCAAGTCCCATCTTGTCATGGTTTCGTGTTCCCACTGTGCCATCTGGTTTGCTGGTTACTTATGGCCTCTCATTTCTGTTACTTATCTGTCAAAGGGGATGGACTAGATAACTCTGGTTCCTTCTAAGCCCTGTTTCATGTGATTCTGTTTAACTGATCTGATTACCAAGTTGTCCTATTCTGCATTTTAGAAAGAATCAGAAACATGGTAGGTAGAGAGTCTGATGAGCCTGCTCAGCACTGGAAGGGTCCATTAAAGATTCAAGAGCCAAAATTCATGTGCTGGGAGCTTCATTTTCAGATCTTTTGGAGCCATATCAGACAGAAAGCCCCTGTGTGGGAGCCCTACTGCAGCCCAAGGGTGCCCAGGGCTTCTATGTGAGGGACAGCACCACACCACAGGGCTGACTGCTCCGGCTGTCTGCAGAAATACAAAATAATATAATTAGCCAAAATCAATTTGCAGCAGTTCCCATCAGTCCCAAATTAAATATTTCTTTTCCCACGTGCCCTCTCTGTGCAGTTTGCCCAGCAGGGCTTTGCGTGGCCACATTCAGGTGAACCCACTGGGTGACATATGAGAAGAGTCTGTGCAGTGTAGACCACACATGTTAGTTTGGCAAATTCACCTTTCATGTTACTGATTTCCAACTGATCCTTCGAGTCACTACACTACACTCACCCAGGTATTGCAAACCCACTTGAAGTGAGGTAACACTGCACGCTACTCGTACTGTGCTGAGAGGAATGGCTGGCACTTCTAATCCTGAATGTCACCGTGCGGGGTGCCACAACAGGGCCTGCCTGCATGGCCTTAACAGGATAAGGCAGTGAGCTTACTGTTGGGAGGCACAGCAGGGCAGAGGATCCACAGAAGCTTTTCCAGACTCTGGGAAAGCCCATGGGTCCTCGCACTTGAACATTTTGGGGTGCTTAGCAAGGGAATGCTGATGACTGGGAAGCATGGAGAGTGCTGACATTGGTGACACTCTCAGTATCATGGTGAGGACTGGAGTTCAATCTGGACTCTTGTGCCAGAAGCTTTGAGGGCTGCATGTTCCCTTCAGGAAGATAACGATGGGGCTTTTCTGCAGGAGAGAAAGCCATGACCTTTCTGGTTCAGCCAGGACTGGTGTTGTAGGCTCCTTAAGAGCCACTGCAAGCCACCTCAGCCAGAAGGCAGTAAAAGAAACCATCCTACCTGTTATCTCTTCAGTGAATCTAGCCCATTTTCCTCCAGAATGAGATACTGGACTTTCTGGCTGTATTCAGGGTATGCAGTTACGTGGCACAGACAGAATGTTGTGTGCCTCCTTTCTGTGTAGTCCTATGTCCAGTGTTGACCAGTTACCATCCCTGCTTTGTTCTCACCCAGCAGAAAGTGCTTTCAGCAGGAGAGTGGAAGGCAAAGCGCAGAACAACTTTGAAGAAACAAACAGCAACTCTCAGAACTCCAGCGGTAAGTGTGTTCACTGCCTCCTGCCATGGCTTCCCACATCCCTCTCCAGAACAGGAATCAGCTGTGACTGGTGATCATATGTGTGGGGGAACTACTTTAAGCTTGCAAGCAGCTGGCCTTCCTGGGGTATTGTCCTCTTGTTGCTCCTCTCCAGGTTCCTGATGATGTGGGGATCCTGCTCCCAAATCGAGTACTGAAGTACCTGGATAGTTTTTTCAGTGGAGAGCAAAGAGGTAGAAGAGGGGAATGTGGATGGAGATAAAGCAGTACTGGTTCTTTGTGCATCAGTGAAGTAATTGTGAAGCAAATCCATTTGCAACAAACAAGAGAGCTCTGAGGACCACCAGTAGAACAGCAGTTTGCATATTACAGTGATGCTAACTGTGACACTGCATTTACACATCACTGTAACTTGTGTCCAGCTGTGTGTGTTTGCTATATGGAGGTCACAATATAAGAGAAGTGTAGATCTGGGAGCAGAATTTACCCCATTTCTACAACTTCCTTTGAATTTTAAGGCCAAGTATTGGTAACTGAACGTAACCACTGGCCTAGACAATCTCTGAGACAGCACCATTATAGTCTTCCTTGCAAGATTTTCATCCTGTCTATGTATCCCTTTGACCTCAAGTGGAACACTGCCTTTGTCTTGCACTCCTTAACTGGAACTTAACAGACAGACCAGAAGTAATGTAATTTCAGCATCTCGATGCAGAAATAAATAAAATGCCAGTAGAAAAGGCTGGCTTCCCTCTATTCCCCATGCAAGGGTACCAAAATGTGGTGTTCATAGTGCTGCTGCCTGCAGTGGACAGGTAAGGGAAGGGATTTCTCCCTGGAGTGGATTGCACCATGTCTGTTGTGGGGGTTTATGTCTGCTCTGAAGCAAATGAGGGGGCTCTACAACTGCATAAAAAGGGAATGGAGGGGTGTTGGCAAACCTGCTTACAATAGCAGAGTGGATGATACTGAATGGGCAAAAAAACTGTTTTTCTAAAATATTGAGTATTATGTTTTGTGGAACTGTCCTGTACTAATCCAAGCCTTCACCACAATTACAGCTGTTCATTCGGGGACAGAAAAACCTAAAGAAAAGAGATGTAAGCAGAACCCATCAGGTGAGCTTGTCTCTGTGTTTCAGGTGCTTGTACTTTCCAGCCCTATCCCACTTGGGTAGCAGCAAGCAGGAGAGCTTGGCTGGCCAGGTCTGCGTGCAGTCAGCCAGGGCAGGCTGTCAGATGCGACAGAAGGCAGATGTAGTTCAGTGACTGCCAGGAGTTGTTAGCCTGACTTGCTGCTCTGAAAGTAGCCACTTGCCTCTTGGCAAGTCTGCTCTCCATGCCTTGCCTTCTGTAGGTAGTATGAGTGCTTTGTCTGGAGGGTTTCAAAACCTTTATATGCACATCTTTAAAAGTGAGTGTGCTTTTTGGGCTTCTCACTTCTCTGGGGCGCTCTGAAAACAGCAGCCTTTTTGTCCTGTCAGGTAGAGTCTATGTCATTATGGAGGAAAGAAAGAATTATCTTCCTTCGTATCAAATAACTTGTACCTAAATTCAAGAATGGTGTATTGTAAAACCTCCTGTCTGCAGATGTGCTCATGATAAGTTTTTCAGGAGGAGAAAAGAACCTATAGCATGGGAAGAGGTCCAGGAACTGCTGACAAGAAGTACACACAGAGCTACTGAATGGCTGCGTTGAATAGTCCAAGAATTTAGTTCTGCCTGAGCTGCTATCAGATACTGACCCACTGTTGCTATGACACATCTCACAGACTCTCCTCACCATCTCCTTGTACCAGCTCAGACCATGCTCATCCTTCTCAGTCTGTTCACTGCAACTCTTAAAGCTCATAGTGAAAAAAAAAAAAAACCAACAAGGACTTGAAATTCTTAAAATTTGTGTGGTTGATTTAATACGATTTGCTCATCTTCTTTCACTGTAAGAATTGTTTCTGCCTGCACCACAGGTATGGTCAGT
>JANHGO010002993.1:0-28295 GCA_024606505.1 Aquila spilogaster
TGTCCTCGTAGGGGAGGTGCTCCAGCCCCCTGATCATCTTCGTGGCCCTCCTCTGGACCCTTTCCAAAATCTCCATGATCTGTATCTACTACACTTTTTTGCAGATATATCACACCCCAGACCTGAAATGACTTACTATGGCAATAAGAGCTTTCAATACAAAAAATGTACTCTGGACACTCTGCGAAGACACCACCACATAGCTCAAATGAGGTGCAGTGACAGCATACCACTTGGAGATTATTTAAATTAATAATGAAATTTAATTGAAAGTTTATTTTCATTAATCATAAGGTTACAACAATGAATTTATCATATACAGTTGCTATTGGTAAATAGCTAGCCAACTTCAGTGTGAATGGTCTGGGGATGCTGTAAAGACTAGATAGAAAATTATCACTGATGTGGAGAGCAAAGTTTGTACATAGAGATTTGTACACAACATTTTCTTGTGTTCCTGAGGGAACTTACGGACTTTAAAGCCTTTCTCATTGCTGTTTCTACCAAAGCTTCAAGTCATATGTTGGTGATATGTAGTCTGACTGGGTTGCTTATTTTGGAGGATTCTAATGGAGTGGAACTTGTGAGCTTCATGGCTGCTATTTAGTGCAAAGAGATATCTTGCTTCTTCGGCCATTACTGCAGACTTAATCAGGCTTTAGCTTCATATATATTCCCGCATGTCTGCAAATTTCAGATTTTTCTTCTATTTCCTTTCTTAACTGACTCTTCTACTGTACATCTGCAAGTTCACTCTGTGCAATATGATGTCCAGAAAAGTATAATTTTTTTTGTGAAAAGCTAAAATTCTATCAGCTAAGTATGCCTCAGCAAAATGTTATGGAATGTATTTCACATAATACTATAAAAAAATGTTGCAAAATATACTTTACAGTGTCATGAAATCTGTAATTGCAGATTACATGACATTCACCAAACCTTAAAGCACACTGATTTTGACTCATGTATTTTTCTCTTTTCTCAGAGAACACAGATATACCAAAATGTTTTCACTGGTGGAACTGCCCATGCTGAAAGACAATGCGAAGGAGGAGCAAGAGAAATTAGATTATAAGAATATGTTCGGAAAAAAGAAGAGAGTTGTAGGGACTGGTCATGGAAGATGTGTGTCAAGAATATCTTTATTTTTGTTTTACATGTGTCCCATAGGGAAGAGCAAGAGATATCAAAAAGCCCTTTACTTGAGCGTGCTATATTGCTCAGACAGTTTGGCATGAAGTTCCTAAGTTTCATTTCTAAATTGAACTTATATCCATTATATACATTTGTTTTCAGAAGAGCAATTAATTTACCATCAAGGTATAATTCCTGAATAGCTATTCATATCTAGTCCTTACCCATGTCATCACTTCCACTTTCAATTGTCTCCACATTTTTCTGTATGGCTGAGGATCTCTTAGTTATTTTCTTACTATGCATATGGTTAGGAAGAGGTCACTTTTGTTCACGGTCAGCAGCAGTTCACAAGATTATATTCAGCCTTGAGAGTATTTTTGTATTTTAGTGCATCAGTTCTACTGTGTAAGTTCATTTTGCTGAGAATCTCGACCATTTCTTTTCTGGCCTTTCCTCTTTACTAACTGATATAAAATTCCTTGCTGACAAATCTGCCATCTCAATCCACAGACACACACTAAACGATCTCATAATGCATATGATGAATTGTTCAAGTTCACTTCAAAAATTTTCCCTAATTAACTTAAATAAGATTAACAGCTAAATCTCTCTGGTGGAAACAAGGTTTTTCATTTTTACTATGATCTTGGATTGTTTACAGTTGGGTCTCCAGAGATAAATATTTTCATTAATCAAGTCAGAATAATATTGGAAGAAAACTGATGTTTAAATTAATCTTTTTTTTTTTTTAATCAAGGCTATAAAACGTTAATTTCACAAATTTATTTGTGCAAACTCTCCAATATATTGACAATATATTGTGACCTTCGTCTTCTGTACTATTGCTAAAAATGAAATTACAAGCTCAACAATTATATTGAAAAATTCAGATCATTAGAATAAACCTCTCAGCTTCACAACTGTTGACTTAGATAATGTCACAGAAGTGATGCACTGGTTTAAATGACTTGTGTGATTAACTACTCAACAAACAGCAAGAAATCAGACCAATTTAAAGGGAATCATAGCAAACTAAGAATACAGATTTGCTTCATTCTTTTTACTGATTTCCTTTTTTTCTTTAATAGAAAGATAGAACAAAACAAAAACTCACAAAAAAAAAAATCAGGAAAAATAAAACTCACATAAACTCCTAGAGAAAAAAAAAGATGTTCATATATGTTCCACAAAACTAGAAACAAGTCGTTCACAAGATGCCGTCAAAAATCAGAAGCTGGTTCTTTACTAGGAACTGTCAAAAAGTGTCCTTGAAAAGACTTCAAAAAAGAATCCAGAAATGTAATGTTGAAAGTTTGATCCTGTGGAACTGAACTCACACAATTATGAAAACAGTCTCTCTGCTTTTGCAATGGATTTTCTTATTTTCTTCATTTTAGTTAGTCTGGTTTCCTTCCCCCCCAAAAAAATCTTAAACATGGCATGACTTTTCCAATGAAATTGTTTCTAACTCATAAAAAGAGATATGAACGTATTTATGGAGCTATCCAAAGACAGCTGTGTGTTTAGACATGCTATCTTTTTTTCCTGTTGCAAGAAATCATGCAAACTAGATCTTCAGCATTTGTTATAGGAAGCAATGGTTGATTCTCATTCTTTGGAGCTGGTAGTTAAAGCATAACAAAGATGTATTTCTTAAACTTCTTACCTGTATGTTTCAATATACTGTTGTTAAAGTTTTATGTTGTTTTAGAGTTTTAAAGTTGTTAACTTCTACTAAAAGAGATGTACCTTAAAATTATTGAAGTGAATATCATAAATGAATTTTTGAATCAAAAAAAAGTAAGAAATATTTAAATTAATTTTATCCTCATGTCAGTCATTAGAAAATTCTGATTATATTTCCCACAGCATTTAGAAGCTGTTAGTCCAATATGGATACATCCTAGACTGTGGTCTAGACTGTAATTTATATTCACAGATCTAAGGGAATGTGGGGATGAGTTGTTTAACTACCAATAATTATTCCAAGCCAGTTCTTTCCTGCTTATGCCAAAACTAGAGATAGGGATTTTCAGGGGAAAAAAAAAATCTTTATAATGTATCAGAGTTTTGATCATTCCATGTCCAGCCAGCTGAAACTATCCATGAACTACCCATGAAACCTATGAGCAAGGTCTATCTCAATACACAATGCCTGCAGTCTAGTCCTGAAACTTGAGAAAAAGATACAACTAGTTTTATTTTAGAAGATCTTTGATACCCAATTTAACCCAAGCTTCAGCTGTGTACAGCTGGATTTACCAAAACAAATCTGTGCGATTCTGAGCAAGGCTTAAAATAGGTTGGAGAGAGATTAGGGTCACTTAAAAGCTGAATACTTATCTGCTTAGTCATTATATATCACAAATGATGAAATGAACATGGAAATGTAATCATTTTCTTCACTGTTAGATTCTTGAGTCTTAAGTTTCTTGGCTTTTTTCAGTAGTAAGTCCAGCAGAAATAACCTTTGCTGAAGGCTGATCCTCCAGGTGAACTCCTCCAGGTGAAGTAAATTCAATTTCATTCAGGGAAACTACAAGATGTAAAACTAAAGGGAATTTTATGTTCTTTTTAAATGTTATAAATGTTTCCTGTCTTCTTCTCTGTTGTGTTTGGAGCTTGAGTCTCAGAATTTACAGACGTCATTGCTCTAATTAATGTATTCTTCATACCAATATCTAACTTAAATGACAAAAAGTATACAACCATGGATGTAGCCAGTAAAGGCTCCACAAACCATAAGTTAGGCCAAACTTGTTAAGGGGACAACATTCTCAGATGCACTAACCACATGAGAGAATTATGATGACAGTCACAAAACTAAGTGTTCCCAAAATAAAACAAAGAATGGAGAGACTAAAAATATTTAGTGTCAATCAAAACAGTCCATTTTCATCAAATAAGAGGTGTATTTAGGCCTAGCTGCAGAATTCTTTGGACCATAATTAATACTGTAAAGAATAATTTTGTCTCTCAAACATTATTTTGAATTTTGACATCTGCCAAGTGATTTCCTTTGGTATTTGCTGGAATTTGAACTTCCCTCTTCTAACTCAGGATGCAGCCAAAGTTCATATGTGGAATCAACAGTAATGTTAGAGTCTTCAGGTACTGGGTCCGTGTAAATATTGACGTTTTTGCTCAAACCTGGGTAGGATGTAAAGTAAACTCATCCGTTATAAAAATGCAGGAAATCAGTCAGAATAGGTTACATTTTTATGTCCTACACATAGCTCCTCTTGGACAAGGACAAGAAGAGCTGATTGCTTTTGGCATTTCTTTCACTGCACAGACTTCATCTCCTGTGCAGCCCTACATCTCAGGTAGTCTCAGGGCTTGTTTGTTGCTGCTAAGAGCTGCTCAAGATAAGGCTGAGTCTTGGCCAGTGCCAACTATTCCCCTACTCAGTGATAAAAGAGTGTGATGTGAGGCCACCTGAAACATTCCCTTTTTCAGTGAGTTGGTATTGCAGAGGTCTCTATCATACCAGTGAGGTAGGTGTGAATCATAGTAGATAATGAGTTTCTTGGATCCTAAAGAATATCCTAAATGCAAAGAAGTATCCAAACTACCTTTTCACTTTTAAGTCTGCCCTTATTTTGTACGTTAACACACAACTATCCTAAAGGAAGCAACTCTTCTCATGCTCTTAAAAAATCTTCTAAATTGAGATGCTCTACTGATCTCTTCAGTGTCCAAACTGAAGTTGAAAAAGCATGGATGCATTTTCTAAAGCCGTACCTAGTGATTACTGCTGACCATCTCCATAACCTTTCCTCTAGCATTACTTCTCCGTTTGCTAACAGCAACTTCAAACATTCGTATGTCCCTTCCATTCAGCTGGCATAATTTCCTTCCTATGTGTGTGGTATATCCTTCATCAGACTGAAACTAATAATAAAGCCTGGGACATTAAAGTATAAAATATTCAAAACTAGGAACAGAAAGAGCTAGGCAGATGTTCCAGCTCATTAAAACAAACAGTGAAACACGGAATTTTTATTTGGGTTTCAAGTGAGAATTCCTCATATCAGCTTCTTGGAACAAGTCATATGGAAACTACTTATATCAACAACTTTCAGAAGTTCCACAAATGAAATTTCTCTTTCTGTAGCTAAAGGAAGAATGCAACCTTTTTTCTGTTGTTAATAATACCTACCACGTGTGTGCCATCAGCAAGAACAGTATGACAACAAAGGCAATACTAATACTATTTTAATACATCTCATGAAGAATCCTGAGGAGAGTAGAGACCAGAAAATACTCTGACATTCTCCAGAAAATGTTATGTTTCAGTCTGTGATAGATACCTTCTGCATAGCTATTTTATTTGAAGCAGCAGCCCAAAACGCCAAAGATCCTGGCTTTTCAGATAACACAGTTGCACTGAGCAATTTTTTAAATTTTATTACGGTATTATTATCCACGTTAGACAAATTGATTTAAATAAGTCTTTCTTGTTTTGAAAATACATCAGGATGCTTGGATACAATCTGTTTTATGCCAAAAATACAAATATCAGGCAAATAATTACAATGCAGAACTGATTCATTTTCCTGACATTCCCAATATCTCAGTGGTACCACAGGTGCATGTACATTTTCTTCATCTTCTGCCCTTGATTTTTGTGTCAGTAGTGTCATCTGGAAATTATCAGTGCCAACAAAGCATCTGGAAATGGATCTGCTTTTAACAGAAATGGATTTGAATCTCCATGTTTTCCATCATGAAAAACAAAACAAAAAGTGTTTTGATGCTGGGGCTTAATCTTCTGTGTATCTCTATGCTTTTTGTCCAAACTAAAGCAAAGGAATATCTTCACAAAAAGGACATTCACATGAGGATTTTAGAAGCAATATAATGCATTTGCATCTGAAGACATATGAGGTAAATATTTAATTTGAAACATTTTCGGCTCCTTGCTGTTTCTGAAGAAAAAAGTAAATAAAGGAAAAATAAGCAGCTTATAAATAAACCTTTGCCTCTTTATGCCACAAATCCAGCTCCAGTAAAGCAAAATTTCATGTCTGATAATTGTTTAACAACCTGCATGAAACGAGTTGAGCTGAGCTCAGATCCACAACGAATCTGATATTCACCTTCCTTTAAAACTGCCACTCCATAAGTATCATGAGTGAAACAGAAAATAAGACAAATTTTGAAGAAATTAATTTGGTGGATAATTTTCACTTTGACAAAGAAACCTCCTTGTCTCTGTTCTGAGGACCATTAATGTTTCAACTGTGTAAAACACAGGCTTCATCTTACTCTGGTTTTGGTTTGAGCACAGTTTAGCTAGCAAGGGCTTTATGAGCATGCTTTCTGGCTCAAGCATCTGCTCCAGGGAGAACAGCTCTGTTATGTGCCTGGATGGCATAGCCATAAGCTCTAGGGAGAGAGCTGCTGGCATACTGAGGTATTTCAGGGAATAAGCACAAGTTGAACTGCGTGTGTGTGTAGAATTTTAACACTGAGGATCGGTCACATCCAAGTTACAATGCATGTTTGAATGTTGAAATGCACATCACAAACCGATTACTTGGTAACTCAAAAAAAATTTCGTTACATGCTGGATGTGTTTTAAGCACATCACTGTTTGCATTGAGCAGTTTGAGGAAATATCTGAATGGCTCGGAAATGAGAAAGATGGTCCTGGAAGTGAGAAATCTGGAGAAAGAGCTATGAACAAATATTTTCTCTGAGACTGGCAAACACACTAGGTGGCTTTAATGAGAAGCAAAATGAATTTGCCTCACAAGCTCCTTTTTCCTTTCTTCAGATGCCTTCATATTCAGAAAGAAAACTCCATATATTTTAGCTAGCATTTATTCAATTTGTGATTCATAATCATATTAGGACAGAAGAGGTGATTTATTTCCATTCTCTGAGAGAAATGTTGATAACAATTTTGAATGGCCTATTTAAAGTGATTTACTGCTTTTCCCCAAGCTGTGTTGTCATTGTTCCGTGATCTCTTCAGACTCCCAGCAGATGGGTTGTCTTTCCTCTACCCTACTTTTTAAGGCCAAGCTTTCTGATTCAATGCTGATCATCACCATTCTTTAACACTTGTGTTCTCATCTCCTGAGCTGTACTGAGGATCACTGGAAGATACCTCTGAGTCTTTGGATATCTTACAGAGAAACATGCTAAGCTTATGGACACTAAAAATCTGGTCCAGGACCTTAGTGTAAAACTGGGATGCTATACAGATGAAGATTTTTATTAACATAGCCAAAGCCAAAGAAAAAAAAAAAAAGATAAAAGCAACTAAAAAATGTGTTGTTGGCATTTTTTTAAAGAATCAAAATGGGTCCAAATATTTATATTTGGACATAGGTCCAAATATTTATATAGTCAAACGATAAGAGTAAAGCTATATTTAATTTGGTCTAAGATCAGATCTTAATGGTGTCTACCTCTCTTTAATCATCCAGCAGGCTATTTAGAGCATGTGGATTGAGCAACCCAATCTGTGTGCATATACTGCATCTCCAAATTTAATTCAAAGCAGTAAACTTCAGTATGAAAAGCAGACTTACTTACGTACCCCATTTCCTGCTCAGAATTTCCCCAGTGTGTAATTGTCAACTGATCATTAGCCCATTGTAAAAGGCTCTTTCCTTCCTGACTGGACAATTTGACAATTCACATTCACACTATCGCAAAATATATAACTTGACAATCAAAGATCATTCAATCACATAAATTGGATTAATTTATTCAGTTCCTTGCTACCTTTTGTTTGTGATCAGACAAAATGGTAGCTTATGTTTTAGGGTTCTAATACAGTGTGAATTTTGTCCTCCCTTCTTCTCCATCACCTGGCCCTCCTGAACCTGAAATTTTACTGCTAGAAATTACAGAATCACAGAATCATAGGTGTTGGGAAGGAGATCAGCTAGTCCAACACCCCTGCTAGAGTAGGTTACACAGGAAAGTGCCCAGGGAGGTTTTGAATACCTTCAGAGAAGGAGACAGCACAAGCTCTCTGACAGCTTGTTCCAGTATTCTGCCACCCTCAATGTAAAGAAGATTTTCCTTATATTTGTATGGAACTACCTATGTTCCAGTTTGTGCCCATTGCCCCTTGTTCTACCACGGGGCACTACTGAAAAAAGCCTGGCCTGTCTAACTGACTCCCAGACCTTAGCTTTCACAAGCATTGATAAGATCCCCCCCTCATTCTCCTTCTCTGTTCTCCAGTCTGAACAGTTCCAGATCTCTCAGACTTTACCCATAAGGGAGATATTCCAAGCCCCTAATTGGGTTAGACATTAGGAAAACTTACTCTCAGAAAGAGTGGTGAGGCTGCCCAGGGGAGTGGTGGAATAACCATCCCTAGAGTTCAAGAAAAGGGTAGATGTGGCACTGAAGGACAGGCTTAGTAGGCATGGTGGTTGATGTTGGGACTAGATGATCATAGAGGTTTTTTCCAGCCTTAATGATGCACTGATTCTATTATATTATCCTCACTGTGACTCCACTGGGTTCTCTCTAGGAGTTCCCTTTCTTTCTTGAACTGAGGAGCCCAGAATACTGTACTGAATACAGCAGTCCTGATGAGGCCTCAGCAGGGCGGAGTAGAGGTGGAAGATAACCTCCCTCAACTTGCTGACCATGCTCTTTTGAAAGAACCCCAGGATATCATTGACCTTCTGGGACAGAAGGGTATTCTGCTGTCTCATAGCAAATCTGTTGTCCACCAGGGCACCCATGTCCTTCTCTGCAGAGCTCCTTTTCAGCATATCAGCCCCTCACCTGTACTCATGTATGTTCTTCCAACTTCCAGAAAATCCAGACATCAGAATCTAGTGTTCGAGACGGTTATAAAAGGCTAAAATGGAAGGACATATGAGCTTGTTGATGGAGTAGCTCAAATATTCTTGCCTAAAAAAGACCACTTGTGTAACAGCTTTCACAGATTACAAAAGATTTCGGCGACAGGAAGTGGCAAGAACCAATAAGAAGTTCTGAATGCTGCCATGTTTCATATTAAAAACATTGTTCTCCTTCAAAAACATTGCTAGCCCACACTTTCAAATCTCATAACTTTATCCCCAGAGCGAAATTTTTTCCCTCTCCTCCACCATCAATTCCATCAAATGAATAACAATGAATCCTCACTGACTTCTTTATTTCAGACATTGTTATGTTATTGTTAGAAATATGTAGGCTCAAAGACTCCTCCAGAAATCATCTTATCTAACTTCCTCTACTAAAACAAGATCATGCAGACCTTGGCCAACCCTAATAGATCTGACTGTAGCCTTGTCTAAAAAATTTCTGGTATAAGTGATTTCTCAACCTCTCCAGGTTATCCAATCTTCTACACCGACATTCTACCCATATTACCTTCAAGATTTTTCTCCCAAAATTTTCTATGCAGAATACCAGATTTATTAATTCTGGCCTTGGAAGGCATTAGATAATCACCAATAGTTTAACTACCTCTAATCAAGTCACCCTCAGCCAACTCTCAGCAAGCCCAGTTCCCTCATAGGTTATGCTTTCCAAATTCTTCCTCATTTATACTGCTGAATTCTCTCTCCTTTGTATTCATCTTAAAATACAGTATCCAAAACTGCCTCATTTGACTCCTTCCAAGGTAGGAATGGACTTCTGGAGTTGAGTGAGGAATGTAACTATATTTTTTCATGTAAAATGTTCTGATTGATGAATTCATAACAAGAGTGATTTGTTTATTGGCTTGGTTTTGGTAGACGCTACAGGGTTTTGTCTGTTTTACTTTATTCTTTATGGCTGACTATCAATTATTTTCAATTATGTGAATGCCATGTTCCTTCAACTTATGAGATTGTGATCTTGGAAAAATATCTACAAGTTACGAAAGTCACTGAGCTTCTAAATCTACTGATGTTCCTTTCTAAACTAGACTTCCACCATTCTCAAAGAAGATAACCAAATAAGTGTGATTTGATCTATTCTTTACAATTGCTTATTGGCTGTTTTTACAACCTTTTCTTTTTATAGGTACATCCAATCACTTCAGTAATTTGTTCTGGTTTGTTTCCAGGAACTGAAACTAGACTGTTTGATATATAACCCCTCTGTTCCTCTTAAAAAGTAAGTAAAATAAAATAAAATCTTTGTTTCTCTCTGGTCTTCTAGGATTTCTCCTGTTGCAACATCCCAAAGATAATCCCTCCTCATTCAGAGATTACTTTGCTTCATTTCTTAGGGTGAATTTAATCAGACTATGAGAACTTGAATGTACCAATTTTACATAAATATTCCCTGAACTGATCTCTTCTCCAATCCAGACTACATACCAAACATCTTGTTAAAACTCATTTTTTAAAGTATCCAACACAATTTACCTCTTCCATGAAGATGAAAGCTAACAGCTCCACTTTTTCTATAGAACCTCTTGTTCAATCTCTTCTCTCGTTTTCCCTTTTGCTTCTAATGTATTCACTGGAAGTGTAGTGGTTTTTCATGTCCCTTGCTACTTGCAACTCATTTACCGTTTTTTCTTATTTTATCCTGATACATTTGTGTAATTTCTTTGTGTTCACCCTTCAGTTTAACTAGCAGGTATTTCTTGCCCAGTCTATTTACAGAGAAGCAGGCTCAGAATATTTGTTTGAATGGCGTCATGAACAAGGCTGTGACTTCTGATGAAGAGGCAACAGAAAGCAGTTGGTAAAAAGTCAGTGTATGACCTCTTACCTTAAGCAGCTATTTGTAGAAATCCATGCTTGTCCATGTCCAGAGAGCCTCATGGAGCAGGACATGCTGCAGGGGATGCTGGCAGTGTGCTGGAAGTAGAAACTGAGATCTCAATGCATAGGTCTTATTTGTTTGAAGATTTTAAGCTATTTACTTGGTCTTCACAAAGGCTTTCCCATGGCAGTGGCATTTTGACTATAGTCGGAATTACCCGGTTCAGTGACCACAGAAATCAATGTGAGCATGTTCGTGCTGACCTCAGTGAGCACTGCCTTATTCCTTTCTTGAAAAGGCCGAAGGTCCTCGGGACAGTAGGGAAAGGAAGGCATGTACCACATACATGTCAGATACTAACTATTATTCTTGTCATCTAGTTTTATTTCAGAATAGCAGTAGTGGGATCTATAAAATGTAGAAATGTTGAGACTGACTCAGATGAATGACTTAAGGATTGCTTTTTGGTGGGAGAAATTCACTCTCCTTCTCTTTTCTAGAGCATAATTCTTAAAATGATCTCTCTTTCTCCTTTTACTATAGCTGTAGCAATCTAAATCCACTTAGATATAAATACACAGAGTGGATTTATACTGGAACACTTTTCCTCCAAACCACTTCTAAAAGTTATGAAAAGAATCACTTTAGACATCTAAAGTTTCTGGTGGGAGACGGCAGCAATCATTCACAATGTATCAAGTACAGTCTTTCTTAACGGAGAAGAGAAATTTACCATTATACTCTGCATCTTTTACTGATGTCCGTATAACCTTTCGCTAAAGATGTATCTTGTTTTTTACTTTTCCTTCAACTTCTCTAGTTTACTTTAACTCAAAAAGCAGCTGCAAAGATGGCTATTTAAAAAAATGTATTTTAACTTCTAAATTTAGAGTTGGGGAAAAATAAGATCTCTCTGTTGAAAATGATCCTCAGGAGGTAAAGGTAAAATCAAGAATCAGTTTTGTTTTCAGTATTACATTTCTTTTGCCTTTTGCTTCAGAGTAGATTCCATCAGCGAATGTATATATACTGCAGACAGGCAACACATCAAAAGTAAATTAGCAATAATCACCTATGCACATTCAATATTATGGAGTTAAGGTATTGCACTATAATGAAGGAAGTTTCGGTCCCACTTTTATCTCTGCTAAAGGTCTGTTTTGCAGAGTTTATTAGAAATCACTTTCCCATTTTACCTTTTGATTTTGCCTTATAGTTAAGGGAGGGTGTGTGGGGAGGCTACTATCTGTGCATGTGCGTAGCATGACTGTCTATAATAATAGAATCCTGAAACCACCTGGGGCCTGCATGCATTTCTGCAGTATCATACAAGGAATAATCTGTGATAAATTTCACTTGCCCTCTCCAAAACCTTTGCTGAGACAGATTTTGTTATATATTATAAATGCAACACAGACTTCATAAGAGCCTCTATCAGTAGTCTTTTTTTTTTTATTCTTCTGGGCTTTGAATGTTATATTGAGCTGCCTAGATTCACTAGCAATGCTTTGTACAGCTGTTAGCTGAAAATACAGTTTCCTGGAGCTGGCTTAATCTAATCTGCCCTGATTATGTTCCAAAACAAGAGAGGAAAAATCATAACAAATGGCGGTCACATACTCATTCAAACCACTTAAGAAAACAGAGAATGATTTATATGGTCATATACATTCATCCCATCAAGGGGGAGCATTTTCACATCAATTTGATGGTCATCTAGCCAAGGAGAACAGGTTGTTCTCAATGCAGTGTTAATTCCGGCAAAAGCAATAAATTTTAAGCAGCATTTGTGGGAAAACAGTCTCATCAATAAAAAGTATGTTCTAAGAAAGAAACAAACAAACCTTTAAGTCCTGCAGAAATAAGTTTTAAAAGCTATAAAAGGGGAAATATTTGTTTTCATAGTTATCATAGTTGTCCATTACTTTTTTAATTAATTTAAGGGAAATATATTCAAAGGAAAGGTTTCAGATGCATTTATATACATGCAATAGTCTTTAACAAAAGAGAGAAAGAAAGAAGATAGAGAAAATTAAGAGCTATAGAGCCTAAAGCACTATAAAAGCACAGACCCATCTCACGGGTTCTTCCCAGTAGGGCAGACTCTTCTATTCAGAAAGCATTTGTCTACTGAGGGAACTAAGAGAAGTGGTTCTGGCAGAGTTTTCTTCCTTCTTGTGGCTTTTATCTTGGAGATTAGACAGATTGATTAACATCAAGGTTATTCTGTTAAATAAAATTGGATGAATTTGTATCTTGGTTCAAACTCATTCCAAGTATTCTGGTCTCATTTATGCGATATAAACTGGGAGAAACTTAACAGTGCAAATCACTCATGTTCTCTGCTAGGGTAAAAGGGCATCTAGACCAGTGAGTTTGGCCTGTGCTCCTTTTCTTCCTTTTATCCTTTTTGACATTAAGAGCTCTTACTCGTAAAGATGATTACATTTGTTCCCTTTTATAACTTATGGGGGCTTGATTAAACACTTTTTTTTCCAGGCAGCACTTGAAATATGTAAATTACTTTTCTTCTTCAGGAGTATTGCTTTAATGGGGACCTACAAAAGCTCTATCCCCTAGCAACAGCTCTCTGAAAGCTCTACTTATAAATCAGTGCCAGATAGATGGAGCACATAGATACTAAATGGGTTTTATTGGTCATGTCCAATTTTTGTCCATGCAAAATCCAACTTGATTTGTTAATTAATTCAGAAAAACAAAAGAAAACACTTCCCACCCTCCATTTGCTCCAATACTTACTGATTGTCTACCAATAATCTCAGAAGTTATGAACACTTCAGTAATAATGAAATGCTCTACAGTATAATATTAGATGGCTACTTTGAAAACTTTGCGAGATCTATCTCATTAGCAACAATAATAGTGATAGATAATTGCAATAATATATCATATTTATCATAGAGAATTTATGTCTATATTATTTTCAGGGACTAGTACTTCTCTGTCTAATTCATTTGTATTCTTAGTATCTGAAAGTATTCGAGCAAATAATATATTTCAACATGAACCCAACTGTATGGATAGGTACACTTATTCTGCAAAATTCTTACTTAATTTAAATGTCACAGATACAAATGGGATACTTGGGATGTGAGAATAACATATTTTCTCTTTGTCTTCCACACAATTCTCTTTCTTTAGGACAAAAATTATTCTCATAAGGAGAAACAGGCACCATGAAAGGAAAATCTATTTTATTAGTGTTCATATGAAAGAATTAAAAGGTTATACAATAGGCTAAGCAAGGTCAAGCAATACATATAATGCACTGATGTTATACCTCTGCAAATTGTGATTATCAACAACTTTGGGTGGGTCTGTGTAGTGAGAATGAAAGATGCTGCTTAGCATGACCCTGTTAAATTTTACATTTCTGATCTTAATACTTGAAGCAGCACCGCTGTTCAAAATAATTGGGAAAAAGCAACCTATTTTTCTCTATTCAGTCTTAAAAGCAAACAAGTATTTTTTGATCAAAATGCACAGAAAATCTTGAAGAAACATGCCAGGAACAGAATGTTTCAACCCCAAATGGTTAGAAAAAAACTGCTATAAATTCAAAGGTGACAGAAAGCATTGGGTAATATGCCTCAGTGTAGCACTGGATGTAATTTAACACAGAATTTATTTGGCCTTCCATAAGTCATTTACACTTTGGAAATGTGAAAGAACACAAAGATGGAAGAAGTCTGCCATGAGAAAAGGCAAAGTCTTGCTTCAAAAGGTGGCAGGAAATTTTCTGGCACCATAAAGGGTCCCATTAACATCTTGGTAATTTGATCTTATACCCAATGCTGGCAGAAAGCTGATTACCCATTCTGCACTCCCTTCAGCTATAAATATTTCAAACCTGACTGTTTTATGTCTCTTCCCCATAACAAAGTTACAATCTCTAAAATGTTTGTAACCTATAGAGCTTGTTGTAAATGCTTAATGTCCTTGGACTGAGAAAGAAATTGAACTCAAGAAACCAGCTTTGTTCCATTTGGGCAGATTAAATTCCAAAGAAATACAGAATTAGCATCAAAGCAATGCAGTCTCTCAAAAATAAAAGGAAGGAAAGAGCTATTAGGGCTGGAATAATGGATAATAAAAGCCAAGGGATCAACTGGAAAGTAGCAGTGCTTAACATGAGCAACTTAGAAGTGTAGTTCTGAGCTAGGAAAAGCAAATTTGAGATAGCCTTCATATTCAGGCAAAGTCAAATGGCCAATCTTGTTCAAGGCACCAGTTACAGGATGGTTTTTTTTCTGAAGTAAAGTAGAGCAACAACAGCATTTTCAGGTGTAGAAATTCTGAGTAGTACCAGCAAAATACCTCTGGCAATTACTGGTCTTTTAGCATTTTCACTGGCAACTCATGCAAAGACGCTCAACACAGAAAAGCATTAATTAGGATTTCAGATGGATGTAAATATGGTAATGTATCTGTTCATATTTCTGATGAATCAAGCTGTGATTGCCCATGTAACATAGATGTTTCTTAGAAACACAAGGGAAAATACAATTTTGTAATAGTAATGCAGGCAGCCTGGGATACCAAGAAGAAATTACAACAGGAACACAAAAAGTGGAAAGTAAGTTCAAAAGAATATAGCTAAAATGAAATTGAACTTCTGCAGAAAATTGCAGGAATTAGAAAACAGTTACTGTCTACAAAAAAATAATATAACAGTCTAATGTAGAGTATTTGACCTGTAGCAACCACATCATCACAGTAGCTAATATTTGTTGAAGAATCGGTTTGTATGGTAAATGATGCAGGAACAAGAAATAAGTCCTGCGGAGCAGAAGTGTTACAGTGCAGGAGAAAGCACGGGTAATTATCTTCCGCCCTTCAAGAAACACAGGCATCAGCACTGATCCATTGAGCCAAGGTTTTAATAGGTAGGTTGCTCCAAAAGTAATGCCTCCTATTTATTCCCATGAAAACTACAGCAGCTACAAAGAGCTCAAGAACACTGTTTGATACAGCAAATCCTCAGCTACAAAACACTACTTTTCAATGTAGTCACCGTCATTAACTATGCATTTTTGACAGCAATGAACAAGAGCCTGCATGCCACATTCGTAAAAATCTGTACCAGCAGACCTGACCCACTGTTTCACAGCAACTATGAAGGCATCATTCCTAGGAATATGTTGCCCATGCAGTCCATTTTTCATCACCCTGAAGAGATGGAAGTCAGAAGACGTCAAATCCAGACTATAGGATGGCTTTGATAGGACAGTCCAGCCAATATAGGCAATGTGCCCTACTATCTTCAAATTGGTAAGGGATCTGGCATTATCGTGTTGTAAGAGAAAGACTGTCTTCTCCTCTGGCCTCATTCTGGAAATTTGAGCCTTCAAATAATCAGCCTCTTGATGTAGCAGTCAGAGTTCATGGTTTATGTGGGTTTCAGGAAATCTGGAAGGATCACCCTTTTCCCATCCCAAAAGGCAGAGCACATCATTTCACCCGCTGAGAGCTGTGCCTTGAACATTTTCTTCAGTAGGGAATTCCCCTGTCATCTCTCCATGAGCTGCTGTTATGACTCCAGCTTGTAGTGGTAACAACACATCCCATCACGGGTAATGATGCGATCCTTCAGCCTCATATTGGTTCAATGGTCCTGGCAAACTCGCATAAGGTGATCATTCTGTTCCTGTGTGAGCATTCATGACACTCAATTGGTGCAAACTTTGCAATATTCTAACTTTGCCACCATCGTCTCCAATGCATTTAGTCTGACACTTAGTTCCACACACAGTTCCCCAGTTGTAATGTGCTGATTCACACATATGAGGAGATTGAGATTCTCCTCATTTTGTGGCATGGTAGCTGTGCATGGCCATCTAGAACATGGCTTGTCTTTCACGTCGCTGTCACTATTGCTGAAATGTGTCATCCACCACCTCACTGTACCAACATCCACTGTTTGGTCTCCATAAACGTTCAACAAGCATCAATGAATGCCAGTGGGTACTATTTTTTTTTCCGCATGGAGGAATTCAATGACACACCTGCGCTTCACACACTCTTCCATGTCAGACACCAGTTTGTCAGACAGCCCCTCTGCTACCACCTGCTGCATGGCAACAAAATGTATTGAAATACTGTTGGGAAGGTTCAACCTCTACTGCCACACCACCAACATTCACCACTGACATCGTGGGTCAGTACAGTAAAATAGGAGGCAGTACATTCGGAACAGCCCTCGTATTTACAACCTGTAAAATGATAACAGTCATTCCATTTGGAAAACACCTCAGGAGGTCTTTAGTCCAGACTACTGATCAGAACAGGACTAACACTGAAATCTAACCAGAGGTTAGGTTGCTCAGATGTTTTTGCAATGCTGTCCTGAAAACCACCAAGGACAGAGATCTCACCCTCCTTCAGCAACCTTTTCCTGTGGCTAACTACCCTCACAGTGAAAAAAAATTACCTTATACCTAGATGGAATGTCCTCTGCTTTATTTTTGGAATCTTGTCTTTGTTCTCCCACTGTGGTCTGCTACAAAAGCTGACTCTGTAGCACCATATAGATACAGGGGAATTGCTGAATCATGTTTTAAATGAATTCACTTTGTGTATGCTTTGTATTCAATTGGACAATCGCTGAACTACTATGACAGTTCAGAGATTAGGCACTTTTCATTATACTTTTCAAATAAATTAATGGAATGTTGTTTTTGGTAAGTGCCTACGGCCCTGTTTAGGCCTCCTAAGGCTATTAACATAATATGTCAAAGCTGATTCTTGACCTTTAAAGTTCAATGTCTAAGAAGAAGAGCTGGAGAAAAAGGGACAGTAAACTGCTAAGGAAGCACAAAATCATTGTGAAGGTCTCTTGTCCATATTTGGTTCGTAGAAGAGTATGAATATTCTACTACTGCTGGAGAAACAGTGAAGATTCTTTTCATTGTTACTTCTCTAACACTTTACACTTAAAGTTGGGATTTCTGGTCAATGATCTTCTGCATCCTTTTCAGAGACACAGTTGTGGCAAAACCAAGACATTCTCCTACATCTCCCAAAGCCATGTGTCTCAGATCTTTCTTTTAAGTATTATTTTTAAATATCGGGAAGGTGATCAGTGTGAAAAGCCAATCAGTCCCTGCCTTCTGTACAAAAAAAAATCAGTTTCATTTTATACTATTTTAAGTTGTATCCTCTTGTCTTCCTATAGCCTACATTGAGATTTAAAGCATGGTACACTGTTCTAGAGGTGAAAATTCAAATAAAGCTCCACATGCAGAAATTTACCTTGGTCAATTTACACTTGCCTGTTACTTTCTTGAAACGCTGACATTAAGCAAGTGGGCAGCACTTGACTCCAAGAGGAACTAACCAGCTGGAGATTTTCTCCTCCCCAGACAACCTGACCTCAGGCAAGGTGTAGTCCTTTCTTGACAGTATGAGTTATAGCTGTGACTCAAGTAAAGATATCTGCCACCCATTAATGCCACCAAGAGTTACTATACACTCCAGGAAAACAACAGGCCACTAGGAATCCAGCAGTGACTCTGCGGCAAGAGCTGAGGGATATAACATTTAATTGAGGTACAGTTATGGCAATCCAACCTGCCCTGTTGTAGTTGTAATTGTGGTGTAGCTGTGCATGTCCAGGTCACTTGGTTCCCCTAGTTGTCTAGGAAATCTCACATAGTCCCCTGTAAAGGTAGGACACCCATACAGGACATCTGATTGGTCTGAGGCAATGGACTACCTTAAATGTAGGTGATTGACTGAACTCCTAACCACCTTCATTATTAAGTATTTGTTAGTTTGGTTGGTTGGTGTGCTTCTCGCCAGAGCACTCTGGGCAGAATTTTGGGCAGTTCCAGTTCTTCTTCCAGGCAGGTCTTGCTGTACCAGTTCAGTGTTATGCTTCCATGAATAATGAAACTGAGAGGGAACTTATAACCAAGGTGGAGACTGACTTTTTATGCGGTATAATTGTTATAGAGCAAGGGGGAAATATTTTAAACTAAAAGAAGGGAGATTTACATTAGATATTAGGAAGAAGTTCTTTATTCAGAAAATGGTAAGACATTGGAACGTTACCCAAAGTAGCTGTAGATGCCCCATCCCTGAAAGAGTTCAAGTCCAGGTTGAATGGGGCCCTGGGCAGCCTGAGCTTGTGGGTGGCAGTCCTGCCCATGGCACGGGATTGGAACTGGGATGGCTTTAAGGTACCTTTCAACCTAAGATTCTATGATTCTATCATTGATTTTATGATTAAGTAGCAGCAATGATAAAATATTCAGCCAAGTCAAGATAGTTTTCATTAAAAAAGAAAGCATCAGTACCTTCTGGAGCAAGAGGATAAGTGATTTTGCCCAGAGTACAAATGCTAGCAATAGTTATACCATAAGACTATACTGTATACACGAAAATGTTTTTAGCACTTGTGAATTCTCAAACATTAGATCACAAATGGAGCATCTCATAAAATTGTTAACATTTCTTCTAGGAAAAAGAAAATAAACTCTAATACTTCTGTTTGCTAGCAACTGTCAAAACAAGGAGAATACGTTAGCTTCTGCAGAAGTAAAAATAGTATATTATCCTTCATATAGGACACTTTGACAGTGAATTAAATAGTTCTATTTTCTGAAATTCACCTTCAGTTGAGATGATACATTGCAGTAAGAAAAAGCCTTTGTGTTTTTCTGATAATACGCAAGCACCTGTTACAATAAAGAAAACAACAATAATAAAAAATCTTGCATGCAAAGAGCCTTTCTTGTGTCTTCTGATGCTTCAAAGCATGAAAACTCCCAAATGTTTCTCAAAATGTTCAAGGTATTTTTTTTGTAACTATACAGTTGAAAGTAAAAAATCCATTTTCTGCTTGATTACTTGTAACATGGGAGTTGATCTCCATCAAGGCTACATGAAAATGAAAGAAGCGCGAATGGTTGTAAAACCAACAAGCTGGCATCATTTGCAGTTCATAAGGTAACTGCTAACTTTCAAAAGCACCCGTTTGATTTAAAGCAGAAGGAAAATTAGTATTTTCCTCCTGTTACCAATCTGATATGCCACGTAAGGCAAAGTGAACTGTAGCTGAATTTCCACTCTTTCTTGAAGACTGTGTTTAAAAGTTTGCAAACATTTTTCATGATTTGACATGAGAAGTATAGAAAGAGCAGAATTCTTGCTTCCTGTCAGCAATAGTACACAGAACATGGAAGCATATCCTTACCGGAGGTTTCCCTTTCCTCTCTGATACTGTAAATATTTTAAAGTGCTCTAGTTGCTAGCGGTTACGTTTAGACTTAGGATGAGGAATGCCTGGCTTCAATTTTTAGATTCTTTAAAGATGGTTATGAAGAAGAAAACAAGAGCTATTTCAGTAACTGGATGATGTCTGATTCTACACATGTATTTAAGAAACTAGAAAATTTAATAGTTTTAAAAAATCAGTGTGTACTCAAACTCATGACAGTGCGCTCACTGAAGTTACTGGTGTCTGACGGTAAATCTGATTTTTAGAGAAAACGTATAACCATTTTTAGAAAAGAAAAAAAGAAAAACAAACCTTAATTATCTCGTAGACCTTGCCTCTTAAATGCCTGCAATTCCTTACGACTTTGATTTTAACATATGAAACCCCTTTAACTTGAAATGCCACCAAAATTCCAGTGTCTCAAAAGATGTGTTGATTATTCAGGAGCGTGAGTATCATTCAGAGGTTGGAATCTGATAAAAAGTGGGTGTGGAGCATTTGAATGAGAGGTTACATAAAATGTGTCATATGGACCCTGTGTTAGGAAGCAGTCTCGTGCTAATTTAAAATCCTGATTCTTTCAAAGTTGCAGAATCGTATTTGTTATGCCTGATGCCATCCCAACAAAAGTAGCTGGAAGAATATCATAATGTGATAGATTTGGATGAGCTGCAGAAACATGGTAACTATTGGTTGAAATTACAAATATTTTAAATTAAAATTTACTTCAATTGCACACTTCAAAGATTTTTTTTTAACAGATGTTTAAAGAAATATATACTGAGGTAAATTGATTCATAGTAATTGAATAGTGGGATAGTAAAAATATGTATTGAAGATTAAACTATAAGAAGCATTAAAGGAAATCAAGTTTCCCTGAAAAATCCCTTAATTATTTTTTTGTTACTTCTTCTATTAAAGTTCACCCTAACACTGCACATTGGCATTTGCATACTCTTGAGAAGTGGTGTAACTTCTGCTTTTCCACCTACCGATGTTTTTTTGTGGATTTTCTTCTTGTCTTTGCCTATTTCATTGCAAACAACAGAGAACCCTGTTGTTCTACATACTGTTTTTACATGACTTTTGTTTGCCTTTGTTGGGGATTAGTATAGGGCTTTCTTATAGCCTAAGTGGCTGTGGGTTTACTGTCAGTTCAGTCAGCTCATTCAAATATTTTCTGCCTCAGATCAATCAGAAGTTCTTTTTTGGCTCCACTTTCTTTTTTTTTACCCCCTGTACATCACTTTTTAGTGTACAATTCACAATTCCTTGAATACTTGTAATAAAAGCTCTTTACTGACCTAAGTGGACTGAAAGTCATTCACTAATGTGTTATCAGAAATTAAATTTCTTTCTGGCATCTAAAGCCCATAGATTATTTGCCACTTCTGGAGATTTTCTGTTCCACTCAAGAGTGGAGTTGTTCCCATTGCGCTCTCAGGACCATGTCTCAGCTTCTTTTTAATCTTTCTACCATGAAATGCATAAACTGAGATCACAGTGCATGGGTGCCTAATTAACCTTGGTTGTGCCTATTGGCCCCTCTTTGCACCAGCAAATAACAGGGACTTCAGTTCCAACCTGAAGTGACTCCCTTGGAAAACAGGTTCAGGAAATAAACTGAACCACGTGGAATGTCTATGAACTTAGGAATACTGTATCTGAGATTCCTCTGCAGAAATCATTTGTTGATTCTGTATGGAGATAGCAGTTTAATTCTCTACTGTCACCCTTCCTAGATACATGCACCCTTCTGCCAAGAGACATTACATAGATATACATAATATTTTCCTAAAACAGATGAAAGTCAGCTAATACTACCTGCTTCATGTAGAGCATTATGCTACAGCACCACCACCAGAGGAGTCCCCCTGGAACCATTATTGTGCTTGTCCAGTATGGCCCAAATGGCTTCAAAGGGGACCATGTCCTCCTTGGGATGAACACCAGTGACCCAACTCCACCAGACACACTCTGTAACACAATACCATGAAAGGTGCACCTCAGCTCCTTATCCCACCTTCTTACAGTCCTGTATGTGATAAGTGCCTTCGGTAACTTGTCAGCAGGGAGTATACAGCCTGCCAGTACTTGAGGGGAGTGTATAAACAGGAGGGGGAATGGCTGTTCACATGGGTTGATAGTGATGGGATGGGGGGCAGTGGTTTTGAACTAAGGGGATTTTGGGGTTGGATACTGGGAGGAAGTTGTTCACTCAGAGGGTGGCGATGCATTGGGACAGGTTGACCAGAGAGGTCGTGGATGCCCCATCCCTGGAGACATTCAAGGCAAGGCTGGAATGTGACTCTGGGCAGCCTGGTCTAGTGGCTGGCGACCCTGCCCACGGTACAGGGGTTGAAACTAGATGATCTTTGAGGTCCCTTTCAACACAGACCATTCTACGATTCATTCTATGATTTTGGTGTGCTACGTTCTTGTCAAGCTGCCAGCAACTACCTATATCAAACAATGTTATTGTGCTCTTTAAATCTATTGTAGTTTCCATGAAAATTAACAGGGCATTACTTTCAGAGTGACCTATGTATATGATGACGAGCAAGAAGTTGCCCGAGCCTCCTCTGCAACCAAAGGACCTCCCCAGGTAGGCAGGTCCTAAGCGTGGTGACATAGCCCTCAGGAGCCACCAATCAAACACCAGGACTGCTGAGCAACTGGTCTCCTCAAAAAAGGATGCTCACAATACACTATGTGCCTTGACCGCCAAGCTGACTGTGTAGTGAATCCCTTCCTCTCCTCTGCCAACATGCATAGGCCAGTCACCAGAAAAAAGTTACAGGCCATGACAATATCACCTTGTCTTGGTTCAGAGCCATGACAAAGAGCAGATTCCCAATTAACAAATTGCCAGTGGCTGGACAAGTGGCAACAATGCTTTGCTGGCAGTGCCTTGAGGGATGGTCACTGCTGGAGGTCCCCAAGTGCATGTTGGGGCTGTGGTTACAGCATGTCCAGCTGCACCCCAGGGTCTGCCAAGGTGCTTCACCAGAGATGGAGCCTCATCTGCTCTGGCCATGTCACTATGCCCTGGCCATCTCTGTCTAAAAATTATTTTCCACCTGCTTCTCTTCCTACAGTACACAGAGAAACCTTATTGGAAAAGGTCAGAAAGGGAGCTATGAAATAGAGCCACAGGTTTATGACTGTAGCAGAGATATATACCTGAGGTAGAACAGCCTTTCAGAGGTAATAAAGGATGAAAAATTCAGCAATGCAGTAGAAAGATAAAGGACTTTGTGAAGATCATTTCCAGCAGCGACTCAGAAAGGTGCAGTTCGGATTGCAGAGTACTTGGTCTTTTCCAGAAGTTCAGCAAATGCCACTTGCAATAGGAACGTGTTTGATGGATGGTTGGTTTAGGGTTTTTTTGTTAGTTTTTTTGAAGTAATAATAAACAAACCAAATTAAATTCAGTCCTTAATTAAACTTGGATCCCATTAGCCTACCTACAGTAATAACGCTAAATTATTGATAAGACCTTTGAATCTCACACAGGCATAAACAAATGCTCGAGCTGCAGCTTCTGGAAGAAAGAGAAAGAATTATTTTTCTCTTTACCTTAAATAAACCCATCCTTTCACTTTCCTCAGTAGTGGGAAGCAAAGAGGCGATTCCTGCATTCAATGGTGCCCTCTGCTGTGAGGAAGGTCCAGGCACTTCTCAGCTCCTGATCTTGCAAGCCTCGGACAGAGCTGGGTTCCAAGTTCAGACCTATCCTAGGCTTCAGAACAGCCTCAGGGCTCATCTCCATTTCCTGCAACATTTCAGGCACGGGCTTCAGGTCCTTGAGGATACTGAGACAAATCAGAATAGGGAAATTTTTTTCTTTCTCAGTAGCTAAATTTCATCCCTTACCTAATTATCAGAAAGACCTTTAAAATCATCTAGTCCAACCATCCACCTGCCACCAATACTGCCCAATGAACCATGACCCTCAGTGCCACATCCACATGCTTTTCTTGAACACCTCCAGGGATGATGAATCCACCACCTCCCCGTGCAGCCCATTCCAATTCATCACCACCCCTTCTGAAAAGAAATTGTTGCTAATATCCAACCTGAACATCCCCTGGAATAGCTTGAAATCATTCCTTTTTGTTCTATTGTTGTTACCCCGGGAGAAGAGTCCAACTCCTCCCCTCACCACAACCTCCTTTCAAGTCATTGTAGAGGGTAATAAGGTATCCCCTGAGCATCCTCTTCTCCAGACTGAACAACCCCAGTTCCCTCAGCCACTCCCCGTAAGACCTGTGATCCAGGCCCTTCACAGCTTCATTGCTGTTCTCTGGACACACTCCAGGGCCTCAGTGTCCTTCTTGTAGTGAGGGGCCCAAAACGGTACACAGCATTCAAGGTGCAGCCCCTCCAGTGCCCAGTACAGAGGGCTGATCACCCCTTTGCTCCTGCTGGCTACACTATTTCTGATACAAGTAAAACAAATGTCCTGTTTGATTCAGTGTGCTTTGCAATCAGCTCTGGCTCGATTTAAAAGAGCTGCATGAATGGAACTGACAAGACACATATGCAACTGTTGCAGGTTTTGCACTAATTCTTCTTTACCTCCTATGTTGGTAACCTGCACTGATGCAGATTTACAACCAATACATATCATAAATAACAAGATCCTGAAATGTCACAGAAACCTACCACAGGTTTCATTAAATGTGGTACGTGCTGGTAGAAGAGATGTACTAGATAACACTGACTTTGTCTTTTGATCTGCCTCGTGCTTCATTTGGTGCTGTCATGGGAACTCCAGTATACATTACCTAGTGTACTTCAGCAGTAGGTGCACTCCAGTCTGGCAGAGCTGGTGCTCCTCACATAAGCACAGAGGGACCATCTTCTCATCCCACCTACAGGTGGACTGCTTGCAAGAAACTTTTTTCAGATTTTCAACAGTTTTCTCTAAATGGATAACAAAAAACAAATGTCTCTGCTATCCTTACCTACCTGGAGCCTGTACTACGCTAACCTGAATGACCAAGGACTTGAAAAGGAACTAAGAGGAAAATGCATTAACAATTCACATTTTCCATTTTTGGCTTTTCTTATACTTTCTTAATTGCAACACGCTCTGTTAAAATAATTACTAAAATAACTATGTCTTTTATTTGCATGATATCTTTTCTAGAAAATTCTGGAAGACTTTTTAAAGTTATCATGACTTTATATTGCTCCAAAATGAAAAAGATAAAGCTATAGAGTTTTGTAAAATGTTTAAATTTAGACAGAGCAAACTGTTCTATGTACTTTGTCGACTAAGAATGTGGTTTCTAAGGATATTTTGTTCAGATAATTCTAATGTTCATCACATCTCAGGGAATTATAAGATTTTTTTGAGGGACCAATCTTAATTCCTTACTTAAACAAGGTAAGAAATTTAGACCTCCTTAGTAACGTGCAACACGTTTGTACGTCTTTATGCAGTGACATTATTCCCACAGAGACTGCACCGAAATAGTATACCCAAGAGAGCAGACATAATAGAACCTGCTCAAAGTGAATGTTTCTTTTCAAAAACTGAACCAGAATAGTCTTTTATGAGGTGATTAAAACACAAAGGAAGACTTTTCACAGATATGTTAACATCTTTCATTACCTTTACATGCGGTAACTCATCCAAAATCTTCATTTAATGTTACTTCCTTTTAACCAATGTTTTGTAAGCAATCTACGACCCGAGGTTGTCGCAGCTGAAGGGCTGCAGCAAAGCAGCTTTGATAGCAGAAATTAAATTTTAAAAAATGAGTTTAATTTATAGGATGATAACCTCAAAATTGCAGGTGATTTGGGCAAAGAAGTCAAATGCTTCTATAGAGTGTGTAATTTTCCTAAGAGATGAATTAGGCTAGTAGCATTTTACACAGGGGGGAACTGAGAAAGAGGCAGAGAAGCAAAACAACACACACAAGTTCACCTAGCTGGCCAGCAGCAGAGGCAGGTAATTTCTGAACAGCATAAAACCCTGAAAGGCTGAATCCTACTGAGGTACTCCTTCTGTTTTGCCACAAGAGAACTTTTTTATCCACAGAAAATTTAAAACACAGTCTGCTAGTACAACCCCTGCAGGCAGAACCCAGTGCCTCAGCAGAGACCCCCTTAAGCCAATAAGTAAACTTACATGTGCATAGAGGAGGTCTGTCTGAAAGAGCTCCAGTGTGCAATAAGCCCTGCAGTATTAGGCCTTAAATCAGAAGTCACAGTCCTACACCAAGACATTTTAGCAACTTGCTTCATAATCTTGATAACAAATATAGGTAGAGGACATGTAATTTCCTCCTCCACAAGGATGGCAAACTTCAAAATCCTCTAGATTTGCCTCTTTTATAACTTCAGGGTAACCCACTGCTATCAACAGACCACAGTCTTCAGTTCAGTTACCCGTCCCAGTTCAGAACTGCTAAATTTAGTCCTACTATCAGATGCATAATTCTCCAAGCTTGAGCAATGAGTAGTAGTAAGGAGAAGATGTATTCAGCTTAATCCTCACTGTTCCAATATTTCCTTTGAGGATTCACAGCTCATTACAGAACATCGGAAGTATCTTAACTGCTTATTTCATCAGTGCAAACGTTTGTGGGTGAGGAAGAGTTTATAAATTATTTGCTCAAGGTATGTTGCTCTAATGAGAAGAATCTGTTCTGAGTCAACCAAAAGCCACAGTTCAGAGGAAGAAAGGTTCATTAGGATGAACAGTGCACTGAACGAAAAGAGAAGTCTGACAAATACAAGACTTGTATTTCTTAATGCTCTAGTTATTGTTTCATGGTATGCTCATTCAGAATATATCCTTCTTTTCTTGAAAGATTCTGACAGAAATATCCCTAGAGCTTAAGGATTTATTCTGCCCACACCTGAGAATTTAAGCAAGGTAAACTCTGCCACCTTTGAGCAATTTTCCTACCATTTCAGCTGTGTTTCTTTTGTGCATGTTTTTCCTGACCTGCCCACATGAGAAGACACAACTTTGCCTTAAGTTAGCAGCAGGTCAGGTTACTCTTCTGTTTAAATTTAGAGTACATGTGGGCAGGAAAAATGAAGTTGTGCTTATTTATCGTCTATCTTTGGATCTACCACAGGAGAGCCAGAAGATACTGAGCTCTTAGGAAGGCATGGGAAAGCAAAAGATCTTGTAATTTCCCTGTACACACAGAGTTCAGGCCCAAAACTTCCACCCACCTATCCCCTCAGCAAATGGCAACACGAGAGTAGATGCTGCAGATGATTATCAATCTCAATTATCAACTTTTAAAATCGGGGATGTCTAAACAGTTGTTATCAGTAAACATGGTATGTCTGAAGCCACAGTGATGCCACATATACTGAAACAGCCCTGGACCACCAAATTCTTCGGTTCCTTCTGCTTCCTCTTTCTCTCAGAGTTTAGCTTAAAAGGAACATCATCTGCCTGCAGCACACTGACTTCAAGAAGGTGAAGATGCTTAATTGTTGTCTGAGGATAACGCATTATCCACTAAATTTTTGCTCCAAAGAACACTGTTTGTCCTGGTTACTTCTTTAAACATTTATCATTGTAAAACCTCCTATTTGTCTTTGCTCTGAAATCTTTCTTTCTTCTGCTTTGTAGAAGGAAGAAAATTTTGTGTAATATTGTGGCTGTAAACACATCAGTTGCCATGGGAGCAGATGCTGGAGCTATGATTACTGCCTGCAGCTGCCACTTTAGCTAGGTGCCCAATTACCTTACCTGGTTACTCTAATTGAAGAGAGGATGAACACAATGTACATTATTTAAGCAAAAGCTTCTTCACTAGCAAATGTATGACAAGTGGTCCAAAGGGTTCATTCATGATCTGTTGTTCACAGCAGCCTGTTTCAAATATTTTCATTGTGATACATGTTACATAAGGAGCAGTTTGTTAGCAGCGATAAGAGCAAAAGAAAAAAAAAGTAAAACAAAGATGAAGAAATATATTTATATGATATTTGTTAGTTTTACAGCTTCACATAAACAGCACAGAGCATGAGAAGTCAAAAGTGTAACAGTTAATCTTACTTCTGAGTGTTTCAGAAAGAAAGAAGGAAGGAGGGAAAGGAGAGGAAGGAAAGAGGAAGGAAGGAAGGAAAGAGAGGAAGGAAGAGGAGGAAAGGAGGGAGGGAGGGAAGGAGGGAAGGGAGGGAAAAAGAGGGAAAGAGACTGGCGAGGGAAAAGAGGGAAAGAGAGAGGAGAGGGAAAAGAGGG
>JANHGO010002994.1:0-28294 GCA_024606505.1 Aquila spilogaster
TAGAAATCTTTAAGCTTTCATCCATTTCTAGGAAACTGGAATGGGAGGAGCATCCCTCCTACTCCTGAAGACATCTGCACTGTGGGGACATAGGGAAACTACTGCAGTACAAACATGATTTTGGCAAATTAAAGCTTGTCAGAATCACAGCAAACTTTCTATTGATCTGGGCTCACTTACGCTTTTGTTACAGTTCTGGGCTTATTTCTGATGTTTCCCTTCGGACATGTACTTTAAAACTATTTCATGAACTTGAGATGCTTGATTCTCCGCACAGTCTCAAGAGTAGGCAAGATATTTCTTTCTATGGTCTTCTTCTTCTTCCTCCTGCCTTGTTTTCAACTCAGCACCTGGCAAAGCTGGACAAACTCTGGGACATACAAATTCCCATAACTGTGAGTAAGCCCTCTTTATTATGTCTTTCTTAATAAAATGGCTTGTTTGATTAATGTCTGTTTGCATGGAAAATTCTCCCTTCTCCTTTGCTCTCTCCAGCAATCACTTTGTGTTTTAGTGTCTGCTTTGGCAAGAGGAAATAGCGGGACGCTGGGTTAAATTACAGCCCCTTTCTGAGATCTTTGGGACTTATGTTATTCATTTCCATGGCCCCAGGATGCGACCCTTATTCTTAACCTGAAGTCTCTGACAGTTACCTGCCACAACATTTTTGCCACAACATTTTAAGTCTCTGGAGCAATTGAACAAGTCCAAAGGTGCTATTGAAAATACCAGTGATTTTTCTAAAGCCTGTTTAATTCATTAGGCTTTATCCAGTCCACCCAGTCTGGTCCAGACAAATCCAGTACTGTGTTCTCTCATGCTCCCTTGGCTTCTAAACGGCAGTACTTCCAACTTTGCATATAGAAAGAATTTAACACATACCAAATTTAAAAAAGAAATACCCTCCCCTATTGAAATCCAAAGCCATTATGTGCACATGTGATGATTTCAGAGCAACTGAATCTTTGCTACAGAAAGATGGTTATTTAAAACCTGAACAGGAGACTCATATTTTTTTTTTACAAGTTACTTGTACTTGAGTTTATGGAAACAAATAACAGACCAGCAAACACTGATGTACTTGGCAGTTCTGGGTAGCTGTCTGGACTCACAGCCAATGGAATTAAACATTTGAGAGATTGTGATTCATGATATAATCTGATTATGAAGGTAATTACACCTCTTGTCATTGTTGACAATATATTATTACAGAGACAAAAATCTTGGTTCTGCTACCCGAATTCCAAGGGAGGGAATAGACAGGGAAAGAGAAGAAAACAAAGGATATCAAAACAACTTCCCTCTCATTTTATAAAAGACTCTCTGAGTCCAGAAAAAAAAAAAAGAAAAAGAAAGAAAAAATCTAACAAGAATCATATCGAGCAAGAATAACGAAGTTTTCTTAAATGTTAAAGAGAGAAATATTAGAGAGAGATGACACATTGGTAAAAGGCTATTTTCAATACATTTCTTAATAAACACATAAAGGCAAGTTTGAAACTTCTAGAAAACTAGAATGGAAAAAGAAAATTGAAAGAAAATCCTGAATATAACACATGGTTCCAGCTTTGCAATAAGGCAGTATATTCTAGTACTACCTGCAGAGGCAGAGGCTTTTCTAAGACAAAGAGTACATTGTTTTGAGAACTGCAGGTCAGAACGAAAGGCTAGTGAATCCAATCCATGTGATTTGCAGTCTATTTCTTAGTTCCATATGTACAGTAGCTAATATAGAGCTAAAACTGTAATCCTTCCATATTTTCCCTGGAGTTGCTTAATCTGTATGCTCATCTCTTACTTACCGCTTTTAAACTTCTCCTTATTGCAATGAAGATTAAGCTAATTTCTCGAGTTATTATCTCATAAAATCCTGCATGCTCAGAGAGTTACTATTTTCTTTTCATAACGAAATTAAAAAATATATATCCCAATTACTATAGGACATATTTCCCAAACGCTAATTGAATTTAAGATATTTTTCTGATGACAATAAACCCCCAAAGTTTAAGGAGCTTATTTCCCATGAAACAAATATTTGTGTAACTAATTTTTCTTCAGATCATCAGTTACCACACTAATGGATAATTTCAGTGACCTTACTGAAAAGGAAATTTTGGCTGTGTGTGGCTGAAGAGTAAGAAAAAGAATCAGGAGTAATGAACAAAAACAAACTGAAAAAGAAAACTCCACAAGTAAATTTTATAGCACACATGCAAAAAAAAACAAACTCAGGGTTTTATTAGAGAGAGGAAGGGCTCATAGTTTTTGAGCTTTTGATTGGCTCCATTTGCTACAAAATGAAGGACAGAGAGGTATCACAAATCATTTTCATGGAACTAATATTGTACACTGGTCCCAGAGGCCCGGCACGTCATACTACCAAGGTTACTTATTTTCCCTGTTGAACTTGCAGGCAGGGAAGGATCTCCTTTTACAGAACAGTAGTTCTTCATGCTGTTTTTTTTTTCAATTCTTTAATTTATCTAAAAGCCATTTGGACTTTCAGCTTGGTCTCAATATTAGGTTTTTTTTTAAGAAAAAGTTATTTCCCATATTATCAACAGTTTCTTCTAGCCCATTGCAGGTGGACGGCAGAGGTAGGAAAAATAAGGAGCCTAGATCATTCTGTTCTTGATTATGGCATTTCTCTTTTTTTCATATTAAAGCTGGTGTAAAAATTTTGTTTCCGAAGCCACAGGTGAATCTAGCAGTTACAGAGAAGACAAAAACAGCACTTTGGAAATGTACCCATCCTACCTGAAAAGAAACCAGACAGCCCTAATAAACAGTACTTGAACTTTTGAATTTAAAATGCAACTTCACACGAGAAGCATAATTGAATCCGGGATCCACAAACCAAAAGGGGGAAAAGCAGTGCATAAATGCTCAAACCCCTGTCAATATTTTACATCTGAAAACTGCCAATCTTTCAAGCAAGACTAGTGGCTTTCAAAGTAGTACAGACAGACTGTCCTTATGCTAAACTGTAGATCATTCATATTCTGCTCATTCATAAATTTGATGTAAATTTCAGAAGCTTTAAGGAAAAGAGAGCGGGAGGTTCTGTAGAAATGTAATGAAGTATGCTTATGATTATCTGCTTTTGGAAGAGTTAAGTTTATTGTAGGCACATATTAGCTACTTTCATACATGCAGGACATAAAAGCCTGACTCTTCAGTGCTAGAAGACAACTGAGTATTTTTTTTCTAGGAATAATCTTACATCCTAACCATAGAAATGTGTGCTGCCCACAGCGAGAGACACATACGGCCCTGGAAATGCCATTCCCTTTCATGGCTGTGAACCAAAGCAACAAATCATTTCAGTAAGACCATTTTCTGCTTTCTGCTTGGTTCTACGAATGAAAAAAGGCATGGACCTAACCCACTTTCAAACAACAAAAAAATCATTTGGGAATTTAACAATAATTTAATTTGTATTAACCATGGCACAACATAAACATTTTCCTCAAGGCTGAAGCACAAACAGATTGCACACATTTTCCATGTGCGGTTTTTTGGGTGTTTTTTTTTGTGTGTGTGTGTTGTTTTTTTATGTGTGTCTGTGAGCTGCTGAGCCTGTTTTCATTAAGACAAAGAAAAGAACACTTCCTGTATGAATCAGAGTTTTGTATTCAAACTGCAGGATTCCATATTTAATGGCCTACTTGTTGATTGAATTAATATGGATATTTAGCAAAGGTGGACCAACTAGAAAAGCAGAGAGTAAGAGGACAGAAAATATCTTTACAAAACAGAAACAGGGAAAATTAAGTCAAATAACATAGTGCCAAAGCAAACAGATATGACATGAGAATTTGTATTCCCCCACCCCCATTTCCATCAGTATTAATTTGTGACACTTCTCTGCCCTGTGAAATAAGCAAGAGCTTTGAGGCAGGACTGTGAGAACAATCTTGCTCAAAACTAATGTCAGAAAAAGACAAAGGACAAGCTGCATGAGCTCCAGATGCTGTGGCTGGGCTCAGCTCTGTCAGTGTACCTCATCCAAGAGCTTGCAGGAAGGTAGGGCTGCAGCTCTGGCCCACAGCTTTGGCACCCATATGTAGGAAGCTGAAGGGTTGAATAGCAGTTCTAGACTCATCCCAAACTGCTATGAGCAATACCTTACAAGACCTCCTTTTAAGGTGTCCGCAGTTGGTTGGACACCCAGGAGATTAAGCTCCTTTTGAAAATGAGACCATAGTCCCTCAGTTAGTCAGACCTTTTAACAGATACTCTTTTTCTTTGCCTTAGGTGTGGACTTTGTACAACTGTTGTCTCTTGACGCTTGTCTCATTGTGAAAGAAATCACCATACTGACTTAAATTTAATAGGATTTGAACTCTGTTTCCTGCCAAGAAAGCAGAATCTTTTAGTTTCCTGTGCACAGGAACACAGAGATGTTAAAATTAGCCACAAGCAAGTATACTGCTCCCAGAATGTAAGAGAAAGGTATTGCAATTTACTGCACAAAGGAAATTAGTTAAAGCTATCATATCTGCAAGTAACAGGTTTAAACAAAATGGTTTCTGGTTTGCCAAGACCACCACCATGTACACAAACAACACAGTGTATACATTTGGGTTTTGTGTAATGAAATGAGAACCACTTCAGGGTCGCAGCAGACAACACTGTTACTTAATTCAGCATCTTATAACCAGTGCTGAGATGCTTTTTTGGCCATGGGCCACAGAGCACACAGTAACCCAGTTTGCTTTTGCTGCATCTCTTATTGCTTTTTTTCCTGATGGCAGAACAGCCAATGTTGTCAGTACCGTAAGTGGTGCCTGTAACATTTTGGAAGCTGGGGAGGAGCTGAGGATTTTCAGCCAACCCAGGTTTCAGCTTGTTCCCTACAATGCAGCACTCTAGCAATTGTCACAGAAAGAAAAGCAGCAAGGGATGAAAGTACTACCTTTACTTTTGCTTGGTAGCGTGCTGTTCAAACTGAGCAGGAGACATAGCTGCAAAGTCAAGCCCTGCTGCACACCCAGTGGGTTGTTTCTGCTTCCCATTCACAGCAGGTGGCTGTAGGCCAGTGGAGGGTCCTGACAGGACCCAATCTCTTACCAAGACAGTGACTGGGGTCTGCTTCCATGAAACTGGGGAGCAAGGGGCTGTCTGCTTCCATCTGTGTGCTGATTCAACCTGCAAACCTGGCAGAAAACAAGCCCAGCTGAATGGAAGATGCTGGATGGGTGATGAGGGCTGGAGCTTATGGGAAGAGAGAATGATGCAGCTGGGGCAGGAGGATGGAAAGAAGCAGAGGGAAGGTGGGGAATGTAGATAAGCAGGCTTTTAATATTAGCACCGAGGCCCCAAGGATTGTAGTGCTACAGTGTGCAAAGAAAAGTCCTAGGCTTTCTCCCTTAGACAAAGCAATATCTACTTCAAAAATGCAAAATCATTTACAGCCCTGAGCAGAAACAGTCTGTCTGGAGCAATAAGTGCTTCTTCTCTTCCTTACAGAGAAGGAGCTCCATGAGCAGCAGATCCCATCAGCACCTGCCTCATGGTTTCATTCCAGCCAAGAAACTCCGGTGTCTAATAGGGACCAGGTTCTGGATCCTGCAGTCTGCAAACCTCAGCAGTTTCTCACTCCCACCCAGGCACCTCCTTCTGAGAACTTCACAGACTCTTAATACATACCAGTCCCCTGTCAAATTAGGTTATAACAGACCGTGAGTTCCTAAAAGATTGGTCACATCATGTGGAAGAAGAGATTAATAATTAATACTGTCTGTTCTAATGCATAATGACTTTTTTTCATTAGGAAGCATGCCTAACAGATAAACACATTTCGGCTCTATTAACGACCAAGAAGCCAACATTGCTGGTTATACAGCTATAAACCCAGAACTGCTCCGATGCATCAGCTAACTTCAGTGACAGGGGAGAGTAATGTGAAGCACCTAACTGACTGACACACACCACCTAACCACAGCAGTTCTCAATCAGGTAACCAGGGGTGTTTATGAGAAAGGATGGAGACAGCAGCAATCAGATCTTTGAACAACTCACTTGCGTTTAGCAAATTAAAACATTATGCTAGAAAATGTGGAGCACTGTGTGTTATAATTTTCCCATTTTAGTCATACTCAAGAAATAAGAATATTTAAGAACATCTTGGAAAATCCTGTACTCTGTTGCCTGAGGTACAGTATTCTCATAGGACACTGCTAATCCAACCAACTCCACGAAATAAGCAAAATGAGTTTCCTTTGTTACTTACAGCTGCTAAATTATAATAAAGGAAATGTAAATCTGGGTTCACTTTTTCTATCATTGTTTTATGCTTACTTTTGTATTCTGTTGGATTATAATAGATTAATTTGTTGTAGTTTTCTTTCTAGCCACTTCTCATGCTCCGGCTTCGTAACAAGGCTCCATTTTCTTTTACGAAAACAAAGTCCCAACAGCTTCCAAAAATTTTCCATTTATGCTACAGTTTCTTAAAAAATAATTGCTAACAACGATAGTATTTGAACTTAGACTAGCTGGCAAAGCAACATACTCAGTAAGTGACAACACTTCCTTTGATAGCTATCTTCAGACTATTTTTTAATACTTTATGTCACTTCATTGCTTGAAGACCCAGATAACTTATTCTAGCTCACTAGAGGAATACTTGCTCTTACCCCACCACTGAGTGCTCTGCCAGGAAAGCCCCTGCTGTTGTCCATTCCTAAATCGGGTGATATTGAACCCAGAGGCAGAAGCAGAAAGGTGAAATGGCTGTAACTGTCAGCATAAGAAGAAGAATTAGTTCCCTTCCATGCCATCTCAGGCGATCCATCTGTCCTACCTTCTAGCTTTAAGACTGGAGAAAAAACTGCTTTTATCTCCTGTTTCAATCAGACTCTTTCAATTGGAAGCACATGTTTGTGCAAGATACAATGGGGCCACGCTACCGTTTGGAGCTTCCCAGCACTACCCTGATACAGACAACAAGAACAATTAGAAACGAAAGTACTCTTATCACGGGGCACTTTAAAACCTATATACACTGATCATAAGTGTTCTGCGGTGGACTCGGCTTCATTTTCTGCAGCATATACAGCAGGATACTTCCCCCATGGTAATTGACATTTTGCACTAGCCTGGTTTCAAGGAAAATCAATCTGATTCCTTCCTAATAACAACAGGGAGTCATCTTGGATGACAAATTTTAGCCATTAATTTAATTGATCATACATACTGATACAGATTTGGGGAAATATTATTCTAGCATAGCAACACAAATCCAATCAGAAGAGCAGACCCACAAAAGGTGAGTGACTCTCCTGAAAATGTGGTTTTACAACATTCACTCCCCGTGAAAGTTATTTTGATACAGAGCACAGAAATACAACTGTAAAAATGATTCAGTAAAAACACAGCAGCCAGGTTCTGCTGCCATTCCTGCAACAGATTAGCTTATTTTCCTGCTAACAGTAACACTGGAAACTTCATGCTCTAGAGCAGCAATAGCAGTAAGTCCTCACCATTTTGTTCGTGGATCACTGTCAGCTTTCTGAATTCACAGCGGTCTACCCCAGTGCCTTATAATGTTAATCTTTTAAGGCAGCAAGGCTTTGCAGGACCTGTAGAGCATAGCTGAGAACCACTGCTCTTGCTAACGTGTGGGCTAACGACAGGGTTGCCTAAATCGAAGGCCAATTTGTTCTGATGACTTCAATTTTGGGTTTGAGGTCTACAGCCAGGGCAAGTGGAATAGTGATGAATCTGGTAGCTCTTCACTTAGAGGTCACTTACATACCAAACCGCCAAGTTCTGCTGTAACACCTCAGATTCGCCTCGTCAGTTCCAACTTCAGCAGAGTCAGCCTTGAGGAAAGCGCTGGCCTCATCCTGAGCACTATCCTGGAGTCAGATTGCACAGTAACAAGGAATTCCTGGCACTGTGGTACAGTAAACAGTTCTCCCATGTCCAGGATGTAACACCAGAACAGATGATAATAAATAAGCCACTTCAACAGGGCTGTGAAAAATGATCCGTGACATATCTGTGGAGAAGCAAATGTCATCTCGGAACAGGCTTGTCTGGATGCCTACAGGAGAGCTCACCAACCGTCTGGCTCAAGTTCGCAGCCCACTACGAGCACGGTGCTGTGAGCAGATTGGTGCCTGACTAATTCTGCACAGCGGTTCTCTACCTACCGAGTGCTCTTTCAAGCTATTAGCGTCACAGAATATCAAACGGGCTTTCACAAAGCTGTTTATCAACCCCCTCCCAAATTCAGGCAGGTATCCAACAGTAGCCATTCAGTACAGATATACGCACACACAAACACTACCTCTCTAGTGGGCCAGCCCACTGTATCGAATTCAGGACAGAGTTACAGCCCCCGTGTCTTCGGAAATCAGCACTCACATGGGATTAGAAGCGCAGCTCCTTACATTAACAGCCTCTCTTCATGTGGCACTTAAAGAGCTACTCACAAAAGCTAACCTCAGCCTAGTGAGATCACAGCTTTCTCTATAGTTGGTGAAGAAGCAGCTCTGATGGAGAGCAAGGTGATCTAGAGGAGAGGCCTGACCTAACTATTCTGGTGGTCTTCCAGAGGCCCTTCTTCCTTTACACAGCACTCTCTGGGGAGCCTTTGCAAATACCCCTCCTTTTATGCTGCCAAATGCTAAGACTTCACTGTGAATCTCACAGTATTTGACGTTTATCTTGAAGGCCCTTTTTATGAAGTCATTTAATTTTATAGCAATCTTGGATTTTGCTAAAGAAAAAATATATATTAGCTTTCCTGTAGTGGAGAAAACTAGAATGCGTAAAGCCCAGAGATTGAAAAAATAATAATAAGGGAGGAGTGTCAGAGAAATGCATCAAAATACAAATGGAAACAAGCCAGGCATTTCAGAACCTGACTCACCAACGTGTGACATTAGTAATACTCAGCTCTGCCCCATTGCAACAGTCTAAGAAGACACTTGTAATTTGCAAAAGGAGTACCTGCATTTGCCTTATGTCCAGTTTTCTCAAATTCCCACGTATTTTAGAAATCCACTCTATTCACCACTTTTCGTCAAAATCAATTTTTTTGCAATAAATTGGAAAAGTTTACCTCTTTTTACTATCTGCACGCAAGAATTGTAATACATTTTCCCAAAATGCCATTACCACTGCTGACAGCTGACAAAGTCATAGTTGCTCCAATGAAAAAGGCCTCCTAAAGGGTATGTTATAAAAATCTGTTAAGTCTCAAAGAAATATCAGATCACAATGACAACTTCAGACATCATTTCAGTATCTTTAAGATCATGTCTGAAAGCTTGGATGTTGTTCAGAGATAGAAGCAGTCTCACGTACATGCTGCCATTGTTAGCTGATGATTTTCCCAGAATGAAGTCAGTATTCTAGGTTAGTTCCTCTTTGCTTTTTGGTGGAGTTCCTCTTGTACTTTAGTTATGATCACTCGAAGAAAATAGGGAAGTTGTTCCATAATTTAGAATAAATCACTTTTCTAAAGGAACTGATGACACAATCTGAAATTTATTGTAAACTGACCAAATCTGAGGTGATGCGACTTGATTTTGTTAGGCCTTTTCAAACTGCCTAGGACTAGACTTGTAAAAAATTAAGGCACGTAAGTTAACCCTCAAATTCTCTGACAAGAATCAAGGGATTGAATGTGTTTAGTTCTTTGAAGAATCTTCACAAGAAGATCACCCATACTATACACTGGCACTCAACCAGTAACTTGTGCAACAGCAGGACTCCAGCTCATGATCTGCAGAGGGGAATCAACACTCCAAGGAATGACATTGTTTCCATGTGTGTGCAGCAAGCTGGAGGTATACAAGACCTAGATTCTCCCAGCTGCAATTATCTTTTTGTTTGTTAGAGCTCCAAGTTGCAACTTCAAGGACTTGCTAGTTTACTGCATTGTTAGTAGGGAACAAAAGAATATAATCAGTGCATGTAGGAGCTTGTGACCTGTTTTCCTGACCCTCTGAGCAATGTATCATAACAGAAAAGAGCCCTGAGATGTGGACCAAAGGATGGAGGGAAGATACTATCATTAGCAGCTCTCTTTTGCACTGTATTCTTCATGCAACACTTTCCTACTGTTTTGAAAAGTTAAAAAAAAAAAAAAAATCTTTATTTTATTTAAGAATTATCTGTGGACCATAGGAGACTATTACCATACTAGTAGATATCTCTATCTCTATTAGGAAATCTCTCAATGTACATTCATTGTAAGTTTTCTTAAATCGAACTGTTGTACTTTTTCCTCTTAGCCCCAACCTCTGATCCACACTAATCATGGTCTTTCATTTTTTGGCTCTAAAATCTGAGCAGAGAACTGATGTAACCATCTATCAGCTATTCAAGATGTATACAGGGACATTTTGTTTTCTTTTCTTTTCTCCAGATTTATTATGGTGAAAAGCATTCTTTATTTATCCTTGAGAGGAGCACAGAGTCTCCCTAAGGGAAGAAAGAACTTCCTAATGTGAAAATAAACTACTAGAAAATACAGTCCTGGCCCATTTATAAGAAGAGATAGATAGACACAGCATGGAAGAAACAATAGGAGAATGCTTTTTCTTTGGTAAGTATCCTTGGTATCAATCCTTTGATCTCATTGTACTACTCTGACTCCTCTGTAATCTGCCTGTGGCATTTAACAGCTTCCTTAAGCACAGGTGCATGCATGCACTTATACACACTCAGCAGCAAGATCTTCCTGACGTGTAATCAGTTTATTCATAACCATAACCTACATTGTTCTTCTTCAAACCACTGGATAACATACAAATCTGATACAAACATACACACACAGATCAGAAATTACTACTAAACACTTGGTCTACTTAACTAAAGCAACCTCCAGGGTGTCAGTGCTGTAAGACAACCTTATACTGAAATAGAAGATGCCAGAAGGTTAAAGTATACATATACCTTGTCAGACAGTCCTACTACTTCAGTAACTGTGATAGTTCCATATATGTGAAGCTTGTAGAGCTATTCAATTGATATCTGAGAGCTGTCTACTCCAAGTTAAATTTTAAAACTTCATCTATGTTTTCACTGACTACAATGCGAAAATAATTGTGTTATTCTTTGAATTTATGCATAAGTATCTACACATACACTACATCTCCAAAAACCTCATTTAGGGGGGTTTAATCTGGGGCCAAATTGGCCAAACTCAATTCCAAATGGCAATACATCACTTATCTGAGGAACCCTCCATGGAAGATGTCTTGCTGAGCCAAAGGATTATAAGATTGTTAATGTCCAGATGTGTAAAGTGAACAAAACCTCTAGACTCACCAGCAAATAATGTGCTGCAGAGGCTCACTGCACCAATCCAAGAGGAGCAAATGTTGGAAGTTGTTCACTGTTGGACTGGACTGGTAAACAGGGACTCATGTGAGTGATTATTTAAAGCAGAGTTCTTCAACATTTCCTCAGTTGGTGTGTTAGGTAATAGTTTAGTCATAAAAAGGGTTACTAGTCACCATTGGATCACTTCAGTTGCATGTGTTTGTGGAAACATGACACTTGGTGCTCAGGTCCAGTGAAAGAACTGAATTTCTAGAGGCAGGGTCAAGGATATCACTTTTACCTTCACAGTGCACCTCAAAATAGTACTGTGTGAGACAGGGCTCAGCAGTAAAGCAGCACAACAGTGTATTTGGGCCTGTGATAAGTGAACACAGCAGCTCTGCACTTTGGTCACTGTGGCAGCTAGACCTTCTGCAAAGGTCCCGAGAGGAGGCTGAGGCTCCTGAACAACGCTTCCAACAGCTGCAATCCCACCAAAGCAACAGGACTGATACCTAAGCAATCTAGGGATAACTAAATCTAGAAGCCTACAGATAAAGAGCAGAAGATGGATTTGAATTAACTCCTATTCCCTTTCCTGCCAATCCCCTTCTTGCAAGAGAAAATGTTGTCAGTCTATGGTAATTACAACACCCACATCCCTATTACCATAAGGAAAAAAAAAAAAAAAGCAAGGTGGATGCCCTTTATGTGCCCTTCTTAAGTCTTCTTTCTGCATATTTGCTCACTGCTCCTCCAGTCATAATGGGCCAGAGTCAATCTGTTTCCTCACCTGATGACTCTGTGGCAGACCTCCACAGGCACTGCCTGCAGGAGCGTTCTCTCTGACAACGGAGAGCCAGCCCGCAACAGTTCTATTCATAGAGCAAAAGAGAAAAATCGTCTCAGGATTGGAGGCTCCTAGGTGAGCAACTACAATAACTGATCCAAATGTTTCCCTTGTATTATACGATCAGTGAGAATGTGTGTTTTCATTTGCATTTTTACCCTTTGGTTTTCTGCATCTGGTAAATACCAGCAAAGTAAATGTTAAGGTGTCAGCTATCTCTCCTAGAAAGTGATTGACAGTCCCTAAGTGCTCTGGGCTTTTTATAACCAGTGTGAGTGACAGCTTTTAAGTGGAAACAGTTCGTGCAAGTTTCAACTGTTGGTTGTCTGCACGAATAATGTGGAATACTGGTTTTTCTTGTATCTATCTAATGGTATTTCCTTCTGCGTTGGCAGCAGCTCTAAACCTTAAGTTGTTACAGGGAAAAAAAATGCCTGTGTTCTCTGTTCTGCACTTTTCTAAAGCCCTCAGACTAACAAAAGGAAAAGTAAACTCATGCCCGTGATATAAGTTCTTATAGTTCAAAGCAGCACAATAGCAAATAAGTCATTTCTCTTCACATCAAGCCTGGCTAAAAAACAGTGATGCCAAGTACAGTAACATTTCTATTTAATCATTTTCAAATAGTCTCCACCAAAAGCTTGCAAGAAATCCAAAAGTAATTATTATCCCATCAATGTTTCCAATCAAAGCAGTTATCAACCATGCTACCAAGCCCAGTATCTCTCTCATCCTGTCCCTCTATCAAATGGGAGAAACATGTGCATGTATATTATACAAAAAATCTGAGGTAAACATCAGATATGCACATGCTACTTCAAATAAATGAGACCAAATTAGCATCATCATCTAGAGTTTTGCATTTCAAATCCTCACACAGGTGAAAGACAAAAAAGCCTATTTAGTGCACAAACAATTGTTAATCTAAATGCACCTATTTTAAATAGCAACAGACAAGTAATTTAAGCATTGCTGGTAAGCCCACTTCAACAGTGTAGGCTGTTGGACTCAGAATGAGCATATCTGTCCCCAGTGCTTTTCTCCCCCAGGTAACAAAGCCAGTGGCTAAGGTGAATGGTACGGGATACACAGCATGATAAAAAGAGAGACTTGCTCTTTGGTTTGTTTCCCAGGAATTTCTTGCTGAGCTGAACGTCAGCCTAGAAATAACCTCAGGTGCTCAGGGAGGCAAAGCTGTAGAGTCAGTAAAAATGGCTGCTGGAAAGCCATTCAGATTTCATAATGCCATCATGGAGTAATTATTAGGATACAGAACAAGCCTTTCTGAATCCATAAATTAACTCACTGCTGTTAGTAGAGGACATTTGTTTAGTCCCCTATGAAAAAGAAACCAGTTGAACATTAAATAATAACTCACCTCACTTGCTTTGTTTTTATATTTGCTGTTTCTTGTTCAGTTACATGACTTCAACAATTTACGCTTTAAAAAATACATATAAAAAAAATGTAAGTGGTGATCATTTGTTAACTGTACAACATAATCTACCTCAGAGAGTAATACAATTTCCTCTTCTTTTCAGCTTCTCATTTTTCTCAACTTTAATGCAGTTGTGTAAGATTTTCCCCTCTCCGGAGGGGCAGGCAATAATCAGGTTAGGTTGATGTCTTTATGACACTGACCTTAAAGTTCACTTCATTTTTCTCTCCCATCCTTTCCAGCTTCACTGAAGTTCTCTCTTCTGATTCATTTTCTATTGTTGAATATCCCTAAAAAGAGAAACTGGACACAGATAAATCATTTCGCCTCAAAATTTATCCACGTGAAAAATAAACAAATCACTTGCCAGCAGATGTTAGAAAATTACTTTAATCTTTAGTACCAGGTGAGTCCGTTCATTTTATTTCTTTTCTTAAAAAAATAAAAGAAAAATAATCTTAAAATAGTACCCTGAAAAAGATCAGAAAAGGGCCAGGATGCTACTTCGGTGTCTCTTAAGGAAAGTACAGGAATTCACTTAATCCTGCTGAGAGAAATATTTCTCCAGGTTTTAGAGAGAAGAGTTTTATTTACTGGTTTATTTATTTGGGTACTATTAACAGTCAAAATATTATTTGTATTTTCTTTGAGTAATTGATTTGAACATGTGTGATAACACTGATTAATCTAAGCTTAATCTACCTCCTGGAAAAAAGTTTTCATTTTGTGTGTGCATTTAAAGACTGAAAATTATGCTCCAAACAGAGCTAGGGAAAGTCCTACAGAGCTATAAGATGCTTTCCCAAGTTTTCAAAACTTCATTCTCCCCCCAGACGAGCAACAGGAAAAAATGAAAGTGGAAAAAAAAAGATGATGATTTTCCCATGAATAGCAGCGTTTCAGGTGCCTGCCCTAAGCAACATGAATTTAGGATACTTCCAGTTTTAAATTCCTTCCTTCTCAAATCGTTTACGTTCACCACCTGCAATTTTAGAGACTAGAAATCATCACTAGGTTTGCACAATATGCATTTGCTATCACAACATGTTCATATATTTTACTTGCTATATTAGAAGAGATCTAGATAAAGATGGTTTATTTCAGAACATTTCACTTGGCATCTGCTGGACACCTGGGATACTACCAATGTTAGCTACACAGGAGTTTTCCCTGACTCTAACATCTGTTCCAAGAGAATATTAGTAAAATGAGGACTACACAATTTGTGATAGTCATACAATGATTATAATGTAAACAGCAAATAAGATGCTATTCTGAGTCTGCTTCACTATCCACCTATACAACTCTCAAAGAGGCCCTGGGAAATACATAATGTGAAAACAAAAAGACAAAGACAGTTCTAGATTTTCACAACTTTAAATTAACACAGCAGAACTGCAATTACAGAAAAGCTAATGGGTCAGTAGCAAAATATAGATTACCAAACCATGAAATGGGAGATGATGATGCTTTGCAAGTTCAACAATGCATTTTCTGAAGTTGGGACTCTTGTCCGGTCCATGAGCATACAATGAAGCTGCAAAACAAGCTTTAAAGTGCTTGTTAAGAGGAGAGTATGCAAAGAAATATGGTATATGTGAACGTGATGAGATCTATCCCTGTGTTGTTCTGTGGCCGTGTACTACTGCACAAGATGGTTCCCTACATTCTGTAGTATGTGACTTCAGAGGAATGTTGTTTGTCTAACAGGCATACATCATGTTGCTTGAATTTTGGGCAAAGCATGTCACATCTTAGTTTTTACATTTTTGTTTATTTGTTTTGAGGTTTTTGGATTGATGGTTGTTTTAACTAAATCCCATTCATTCTTCAGACTGAGCTTTACGTGGTGCAATAAAGCAGGCAGATCAGACTGGTTTCTATACAGGCTGGTGACAAAGTTGCTTTCCAGTCTTGTGTCCTCCCTGACTCAGCTAGGAGTGCATTGGTAGGACTGAAATGAGTTGGGCTCTTCTGAATTGCTCAGCGGTTATGGGACTACAGGAAGAACTGGCAATGCCTCAGAGACATAGTGCTTGCAGAGAGAGTTAGGGCTAACTCTAACTTTTCAGTGAAGGCCTGGTGATGCACGTAGCATGTAGCAATAATTTTATGTTGACATGGGATGATTCAGAAAGTTCAGTAATGGACACTGGTAATCTACAGCCTAAACAGGAAAGATGGCTCCTTTGCAGCCAGCTACACTATGTAAAAGAAAAAGAGAATAAATATATAATTTAATAAGGTATTAGAAAGCTAGCATTTCAAACTACTGATTTTGAAAATGTTTCTGCTTCCCTATTCTCTTCTGTTTTACATATCCCAGATTTGTCATATCTGTGAAAAAGAAAATAGCATTAAAAATTCCTATCCTTTGGGAAAAATTGAGTTAGCGTAATGTAATATTCTCTAGCTAGCCATCAACAGCTATAACATCTTCTTTGCTCTAACAGTTTCCCAGTGTACTTTTTGAGGGAATATTTCTTGAAATGACATATGCTGATGATGGCTCTAGAGGCCCCAAGCATAGGTACTGAGGTTTTAAGTGGTAGATAACTTAAGCTCTGTTGCATTTTGACACGTCCAAGAACTATAGACAGTTAAACCGCAGAAACTGAATGCAGTGATTAATACAGGTCCAAGCTGTCCTTGCAGACTTACATTTTCTTTACAATGCATCTCTCCATTGAAGACAGTGTTGCTGGTTCTTGGTTTATCTTAAGGAAAATTCCTGGGGAGCTCTCAATCCTCAGCTGGTATGAATGAGACTAGTCCCACGCTTCTGAGCAACAGTTCAAGGAGGCCTGCAAGAGACAGAGAAGTTCCACTGCATCTGAGAATACAACTTGCATCCTCAAATTTGTCTTCAAGGCTGTAAATGCTAGGAACAAACTTTTATCCACGTATTTGTCTTGTTGCTAGAGTCATTTACAGTGGTTTACCTAAGGATATGGAAAATGCCTCATTTGTCAGTAGGGTTCTGTGTTGCCAGAAGCTTGCTTCCATTTCCCACATACCCCAAGCTGGTCTAGTAGAAAACATCAGAACCCAAAATCTTCTGATTTCTGACAAAGTGAATGATAGGTGCAAAGAAGGAAGCATATTTAAGCAGATCACCAAAGCGGAGGGATAACAACAGAAAAAGTAGGGTAGGACAGAGTTAACAGATCACGTCTAAGATTGCAAGAAAAGAATCACATGCTGTTCTGGATTAGCAGAAAGACCACACTCTCGCTATTTAAAAGGCTAAGGAAAATTTGGTTCAAAACAAATGTAAGTGAATTAGGTAACAGAAAACGTCTCCTTGGCTGTTGGTATGGAAAGGAAGAAACACTAAGTGACAAGGCTATCTTTGGATAGACAAACTCCAAACTTATGTTTAGAAGCTAAGCAAAGGAAGCGTTTTGGTCTCAGTTTAACTCTGTCCCTGTGGGTAGCCCCGTTTGTTTATTTTGCAGTGAACCTTCCAGCATCCCCTTTGCACAAATCATCCGGCCTTCAAACTCTCGGGCACTGTCCTCTCTTCAACCACAACTTGCCGACTCCTTCACAAAACGCTGGGCCTATTATATTTCAGCTTGCCTGTCATAGAGCCTAACAAGCTATTTCAATAGCTTCCTCACACTTGCGAGAGTTAGCGAACTTTTAATGCTTCCTCACCCTCACTTAAAAGAGACTGCTATTGGAAAACCTAATACATTCAATATGACAGGGCAGGGTTTACAAATCTAGTTGTCTGGTTTCTATTGACATTTAAAAACAATGTTAGTGACAAAAATGTAATTATTCCTAAATGATGGAAACAAGGAGCCAGGCGTACTGAATGAACTTGTTTTGAACTTCTATTCATTTCACTTCAGATTTTGGCAGAGGTTTTTGCTGGTTTCTATTTTATCCTAACCAGTTTATCCATGTTCCAGACTTTATGTTCTGCGGCTGTCAAGCTCTTCTGTGGAATTCACCCATTGCCACAGAATTGTACTGGAGAAATCCGGCATGCATCTAAAAAATAAGGCAATTGTCTTGTTCTCACATGTACAGATCAAATTGAGAACATGCACTGAGCATATGCTGACAGAGTGCTCTCTCCATCACTTTTCAGGCTGTCTTAAATTGCAGTTCTGAAAGGTGTGAACTACCTCATTTATCTCAGTTGGGGCTGGAAGGATTCCCCTGTTCCAATCTGTAGAATCTGCTGATTTGTACTGTGCCGTGGAAATTCAGCATTTTTGCTACTAAATTCCCGCCCTTATTGCAAGCTAGTACTTTGTTTCCTTCCTCCAAGTTCTGCTGGAACTCATTTTAAATGTTAAAGAAAACTTTCTCACTCTAAGGAAGATTAGACAGTGGCAGAGGTTACCCAGAGAGGTTTCCATCCTTGGCAAAACTCAAGAATATGGCTGGACAAGGCCTGGGCAATCTGCTCTGGCAACTCTGCTTTGAGCAGTAGGGCTGGACTAGGGCATTTCCAGTGGTCCCTTCCAATCTCTGCCACTGTGTGACAGAATTTCTCCATGGAAGGAGATGATTGCTCTACCATAGCATTTGCTCTTCCTGCACTGTTCCATGGACACCTCCAATAAACACCTAGGGATCTAATTAATGCATACAGTTCAAGTCCACAGGTGTCAGCTTACCAGTTAATACACTGCCATCCTGCAGCTGGGAAATGGTACAGCAGCAAGGCCCTATGAAACCATTAAAAACACTCTCCTGTCTATATGGAAGGTTGTTAACATCTGGAAGGTTGTTAACATCTGTCTGGGTAGGAGTCAGCTGGGTAGAGCTGCCATAACAAAAATCTGCCATCCCTACAGCCTCAAAGCTGTGTTTTGATGGAGGATGACTCAATGCAGAAAGCTTAGAGGATTCTTGCAGATGCTGGACCAGTGATGTGCTGGCAAGGAATCTTGCCACAAACAGGTCCACAAACAGCTATCTTGACTGGATTATTTTCCAGTTCTTCATACTTTACAATAAGACAAGAATTCTGAGACTTGTGCAACAAAAACATAATGCACCTCTGCCCACTTTCAGCTCCATGCCACCCACTCACAATATATTTATTCTACCACGTTTATGTTTTGCCTCAAATTCAGGTGGGATTCGTGCTGGACAGATTTAGACAACTGAAACTTAGAAGCTTAACGTCAGCTACTCAGCTGGGCTCCCCTTACAATGAATCAATGAAACAGACATCCAATAAGAACAAGATTTCACTTTCCAGGATAAGTTTTTGAGACAGGTGAAATACAAAGAGATCTAGAGAGGTTTGCTGTTCTCCACTAGCATTAAAAGAAACCTAGATATGCAACTTTTAGGTATCAAAATTTGTTTAACAGGCATTCTGGTAAGATTACAGGTTTTTTGGAACAGCACTTCCTATCATGGGGACTCCCTTTGTCACTGTCTTCCCTTACCATCATGGTACAAATATGCGCGGTATTATTAATGCAGTTATTTGTCACAATGAACACTTTTCTTCTAGAGTGAAACAATGCAAAATGAAAATCATATTTGCAATTAAATGTTTTAGCCTACCTAAGAACAGCTCAAACGAGTGTTCCAGTATCTCCTCTTGGTTGTAGTTGACAAAATGAAAGCAAAGGCTGGTCAGCACGTTTTCCATCATAATCTAAGAATAAGCAGGGACGGATCACAAAGTACTTCAGCAGTCACCACCACAAGCTTTAAAGTAGACTAAAGCAAATCCAAGATAAGTTTCATCAATAGCTGGAAGTGAACTGAAAAAAAAAAATTGTTCAAAGCCATTAAGAAATGAAAGCTATCTGTGAGGTGCTGTGACACTAGAAGTTCCCAAACTGAATGAAACATGAAATTTGCTGGAAGAGTAGGACATAGGTAGGAGTCAGAGAGCTTTTCACCTAATTTTGTCTTTTACACACTGGAATGGCTCCAGTGTATCTTTTATACCCTTTGTGCCTTTGTTTGCACATCTGTAATTCAGGTTGTGTGTAGCCTGCAACAGTTATCCCACATGGATACTGAAAAGCTTAAATGCTTTTTGAGATCCAAGGAGAGGTTCGAGAATTACAATTACAAAAAGCATGTGCACTTATCACTAAAATCTCCAAATGGTATCTCAACATCAGGAAGGACAGCCCCCAGACACAAGCCCTCAGAGCTGGAACTGAAGTAACATGCTCTCAAGCTCAGGGCTTTGTGAAGCCTGGAACCTCTCTCTGCTTCCAGCAGTGTGCACAGACACCCTGCAGTACTAGGCTATTAATCAATGCCTAAAGGCAAAACAAAAAGCTGTGTTCAGACTTCACACAGCTGCAACTTCTTCCACCTAAACCCCAGAGGTCCAAAAATCTCTTTGATTAGTAGGAACAAGTGTTCCACAAGTAACTAATCCATAGAGGAGTAAGTGCAAGAGCATCAAAGTGTCCACAAACACTCAAATCACTCAGCACAGCTAGGCATTCAGCCTTAAAGGATGTAGTCTCACTGAGAAATTATGCACTGTGAACAAACCAGTCACCAAGTACACCAAAGGTGAGGCAAAGAAACAAATCACTGAAACACTGCTTTACATTCCCACCAGTTTAACTCGGTATGAAAAATAAGGTACTTGGTTACCATAAAAAAACCACTTTAATATAAAATATTAAGCAATGGTGTCCTTCAGCTAGATCAGGAGTCTCATTTCCTTAAAGACTGCGTTAAGTGTGAGGCTCCCAGTAGCATTAGTATTCACTAACGACATGAGGAATTTTGTCCCACTTATAACAGGCTGTCATGCTTTCACTATCTGTGAAAAGCCACTGTAGTCAAGCCATGGGAAATATAAGAAAATTACTGGAATTAGCAGGGGTGTATACGTTTCTGGGTTTCTAGGAAGGCTGAAGTACCAGAATTTCACAGATGTGGGGACTTTTGAGAGCATTCCAATTGAAACAAACTTGCAACAAACCCTGCGGAGAGGTTCATTCAACAGGATGAGCTAACCAAGAAAACAGTCATTTCTGGCTAGTTGCATCAATATTAGCAGCAGCTGTGAACTCAGTAAACAGCTCTGTTTTCTGGTTGTCAAAGAGCTGCTAAAGCAGATGTGAAACTCATCAAAAATAGGTCACGAGCAGAGAACATGCAAGGGAATGCATCAATACCAGAGTGATCTGAAAACAAGCAATGCTGGATTATCTCAGTAGTGTTTATTACCCCCAAACTGTACCTAACACAAAACTGTAATCAGTAACTCTTTAATGTGATTGCTACGATAGGACCTTCCTCATAGCATGCCGGGTGAATAAGGGTGTGGTGCTTTCAGCAGCTGAAGTACCAGACAGAAGAAAAGGTACTGAATTGCTCTCTGCTTTCTTTTGGATTAGGTTTTCTGAGTCAGGTTTTCATTCCTGTCCCTCTCCTCAAACTCTTTAATTATCTCAGACTGAGGTATCACAATAAGCCAAACACGGAATTCAACACAGCTTATTTTACTTTTGCCGCTACAAACGGATTACAAGTTCACTCTGTCAGATAGGCAACCTTCCAGCAACAGCCATTCCTCCATGGACAGGAATCGTGGCCAACATGGCAATTACCCTCTCCCCATCCTGGCCCACGGGACCCACTTCCTCAGAATTCCCCCATATGGAAATTCAATTGGATCTACTTCTAGGACTCTTGCAGTATGTAAAACACTTAACTTCCTTTATTGTCAGGTATATAAAGGCAGCAGACTTAACTCTAAAGGAAGCAGGCTAAGAAAAATAACATGCTTCATCTACAACAGGACTAAACAAGGAACCTACATGTCCTGCTATTGCTTTGCCGAGTCTCCATGGACATCCTTCACAGTGCAGGTGTGAGACCGTCTTTGGCCAAATGCCTTCAACAAGCTGAGTCGAAGCCCCATAGCCTGAAGCAGACTCAAGCACTTCCCCAGTCAGTCAGTTACCAGGCAAGGACAGACACTCTCTCCTCCAGTTGCTTCCACTTCCACTACAATGGCAGGTTTTACCTCCAACACCTAATGACATCATATAACTAAACACTAGTAAGAAGGAGCTAGTCAAACAAATAAACAGGAAAACTATTGATGGTCTGCAAGTTAATGTCAGCTCATGTTCAACTGGGAGAAAAAGGGGTCTTCAGGAAGCATTCAGAAAAAATACCCCTTCATTTAAGTAGCAGCAGCTCAAAATAAAGTGTTGAAAAAATAGAAACGGTGAAGAGACTTCACTTTATTGATGTTCCAAACCAGCAACCAGGTTTCCAGAATTTCAGAAGAGAGGGAAGAGAGAAGGGGAAAAAGAGCTCATATCCAACCTGAAAGAAATCCCATGACTTATTTCAGTTGGAAGCCTTTGCTGAGCCAAATATATATGCATTGTAGCATACATTTCCTATAGCACAGAACCTAGGGTGAAACATGGTAGTTGATTACCATATTAAAACTGATGTCAAAACTGTCAGTAATAATAATTATGTTTAAATGACTCAGTAAGGCATTTTTTTAATAAACGAGGGGTTATATCCTTCAGCCACAGATGTGGATCTTGAATATCCATTCACGATACTGCACTATGCTATTTAGATCTCATTTCTAGAAAAGGAAACTGCAGAGGAAGAATAGAAAAACATTAGTTTCCTATGAGGACACAAAAGGATCACCTCATTCTTTCAGAGGAAATCAAGCCACGCACTTCCACAAATTTCTTGCTCAGAATGCTCCTGCCCTCCTCATGGGGCAGCACATTAAATGCATCTGGCTGCTGCTCTTTGATTGCTGGCAGTGCTTTCATTCCAGGGGTGATACAAGTTTGTAAAGTAGTGCGGATTTAAGCTTTTGCTGACAAATTGTTTGAGAAAGTATTTTTTGTCCCTATAGGCTGCAGTTAAGGGCTAAATTCTCATTTTAAAAACTGAGCGAATAGGTATAGAGCAGGAAAATTAGATGGTAACTATTTGTGAAAGCCTGGCACACGTTCAGTTTATGCAAGACATACAGATGTTCCATATTTGCAGGTTAAAGATGAAAATTCTCATCTTTGTGGTTTGCACTTGTCAATTTGGTTTACCAATTCTTCTTGGCCTGAATGAACTTTCATGTATATGAATTCTGACCGAATCCAGCAAACTCAAATAAATCTGAGTGCAAACGCAGGACTGTCAGCTCTTGAGGTCTGGCTCAGAATTTGGGGCTTTTGACATTCAAACTCTGTTTTCTCAAGTTGCTTTGAGATGTATTCAGGCTGAACTCGAACTCCGTGAGCCACTTCAACAGATTTTTATTTACTTCAGTGGCAGAAATCCATCCTCAAAGATAACTCATCCACTGTTAGTCATCAGATTCTCAGCTACAGTCAGACACTAAGTTGCCTTTTGTACTGCAATCTGTTGATAGACTGCTTAAACTGGTGCTTCCCCCAAATTTCCACTAGTTGCAGCACGTTTTGAGAATTTGAAAAGGCTTATTTCAACTTGCCTGCAATGATCTCTGTATGTCTGGTAGGAAGCATAAGGAAGTGAATGACTAATCACATTCTTCCTAGTAATTGAGAAGTGTTGGTGAATGCCAGGAAACATTGTAATAATTATTGAGGGAAAAAAAAAAAAACCAACCAGCAATACATTGGAAGCCTGACTGCTTTCAGTAGAAGCAAAGTAATTACATCTTCTAATTAGACACTGTTTTTAAAAAGGAAAAAAAAAATCAAAACACAATATACTTAATACACTGTCCATATGTATGTGCAAGAATCATAAGCTGAATGCCTACACCTATAGTACAAACATTCATCATCACAGCAATCCCAGCAGCTTTATCTCAAAATTGGTAATGAATGTAGAAATAAACATAGTAAACCATTTGTCTTCAATACGCATCTTCCAGTCTCTCATTTACTAAGCTGCACTGCCCTTCAAATGCTAACTTTGGTGCAATAAGACAGAATTATGCTTCTACATTGCACCATCTTCTTGAAATACTGGATTGTGTAAGGGACTGTTATCAGGTTGAGGGAGGTGATCCTTGTTCTCTGTGCATAACTGGTGAGGCTGTATCTGAAGTATTGCATCCAGCTCTTGGCTTCCCAGGACAAGAAAGATACAGATTTTCTAGTATGAGTACAGTGTAGGGCCACAAAAATGATAAAGAGACTGGATATAGCCTCTCTTCATAGAGATGCTGAGAGAGCTGGGAATGTCCTGCCTGGAAAAGAGATGGCCCAGGAGCTATCTTATCAATATTTATAAATACATGATCTGAAAGAATGAAGAGGGAGCCAGGCTCCTCTCAGTAGTACCAATGGACAGGGCAACGGACACAAACTGAAATACAGAAGGTTGCATCCAAATACAAGAAAACACTTTTCTGATATAAATACATATACTGAGGGTAGTCAAAATCTGGGATGGGTTGCCCAGAGAACTAGTGGAGTCTTCATCCCTAGAGATATCCAAAATAAACTGGACATGGTCCTGGACAACCTGTTGGAACTGGCCCCGCTTTGAGTGCAGATTGGACTACAAGATTGAGAAGTCCCTTTCAGCTCAACATTTGTATAATCCTCCAATCTCATTTCAGAGGTCAAGTGAGATAAATTTAATCCCCATATTTTCTATAATTACTTGACTTAGTGGTTGTTCAAAGTCCCTTGCCCAATGTGGATTACAGATTTTCATGACTTGGAACAAGTTCTTATGCTGTTGGTTTTTTCTTTTATTATTTTTGGAGAGCTAACAGAAATTGGGAAGATGGAGTCATAGAAGGAAATTGGAAATGCTCTTCGCAAATGCTTAAAACTAACTGTGGTTACCCTCTGTGATACCTGTGTTCCTGTATAGTGACAATATTGAAAAAAAAAAAGAGAGACATAGCAAAGCCATTCCATAAGGTAAATAGTTCTCTACTGTATTCAAAGCTTCTGTCAGAACAACTAAATTGTAACAAACACGTAACATTTCTCTACAAAAGCTATGCAAAAGGAGAAAAATAAGAACATGTCAGGAGGGACAACTATTACTGTTCTTTTACTTTCAAAGTGTCATCAATTGGTAACCTCACTCTATATAGAAGAAAGTTCAGTGTATTCAACAGCATTGCCTGGAGAATTGAAGCCTATCGAAGTTAAAACTGAAACATGTATTTGATAGATGATGAGATTATCTCAGGGCTCACCTTTTGGGTCAGAATGCCAAGAGACCAACTAAGGCTGTTGAAAGATGTGCAACTTGAGATATCTGTAGGTAGTCACATAACAAGCCAGAGCGTAACAGGGTTAAGTATACAATGAGCAACTAGAGTACCTGCTGTCATTTCAGAAAAGGAGGACAAGGTTCAAAAGAAAAAACATTTCTAACTGGGAAAATACAAGTTTATGCTAATGCATTCAAAGTTATAAACTGAGAAATCGTTCAGAGTTCTGACAAATTTCTTTTGTCATATCAGAATAAGGCACAAAAAGCCTGCAAAACCAGTTAAAAATATTTAGTGTGAAAGCCATGAGGTCCTTCTCAGAGAATTTGAAAAATTCTGTTTTTTAAAATGAAAACATTCATGGGCTGCTCACACCTATTATAAAAACGTTACTGATGAAATTAAAGAAAAATGAGTGGCTAGGATTCTAGTTTGATATTTGAGACTGCCTTCTGCTCTTCTACAACTCTTCTATACAGATGATCTAGTCTTTGTAAAACTTTCACACTCACAACCTGCGGTTAGCAAGGCTGCCTATATCACACTAACAACTGTCACGTTTGCCAAAGCTCAGTATCCAACCTGACTTTGAACACTTCCAATGATGGGACACCCACAGCTTCCCTAGACAATCTGTTCCAGTGTCTTACAACTCACCATGAAAAATGTATTCCTTATATCCAGTCTAAATCTATTCTCTCTCAGTTTAAAGCCATTGCCTCTTGTCTGTCACTTCAGGCCCTGGAAGAGGTCCCCATCTGCCAGACAGATGGGCGTGACTTAGATGAACAGTGAGGGCACAGCGGAAACTTGAAAGAGTCTGCAGGAGTATGGCAAAGTACAAAAAAGTTATCAAAGATTAAGAAACACCTTCTCTGCCTTTACCATCTTGCTTCCCTTGGATCCCCCCAAGCCGTCTCTCAGATGCAGTCATGGGAAGACTCCAGAGCATAGGAAAAAACAGGGGGGTACAAAAAAAGGTAACAGCCACCAGGAAATACATGAACATTTACAGCAGTTGTATAGACTCCTTTCTTTCCCACTCTTATCCTGAGCAGTATCATTTATCTAAAGCAACACCTTTATAGTGCAAGTTCTACACTTTTTCTTCTGGATTAAGCACAAAAGTCCAGCTGCTGTGGAGACTGTCCCAGAAAACAGTATCTGAACAAAACACAAAAGTAATAACAAGTCATTTCCCTGGTGCAACAATTGTATTTGCTTAAACAAGTTACCAAAACTCAGAATGAAGCACAAGGTAAAGGATGTTATGCAATGAGAATGTAACAGGCGGATACATCACTAAACTAAAACTAAAAAAAGCTGCAAATAAAATTGGAGATTAAATGTTGTGCCTGGTGGGTTGCACAGCAATATGCCAACAGGAAAAAGAAATAACTACTGAAATAGCTAGGATGCTAAAAACGTCAACGCAGGGCTTAATATGTGGCAAGAGAACAAGCTAAACAAAACACTAAGATGCACATAGATATACCAAACCTAGCTTAGAGAAAAAGGTAGCTAAGTTCTGCACATGAATAGCAGCCTGAAGGGTGCTCTTCAGTTAGACAGTCAAAGACAATCAGAGATGCTGCCTGCACCCTTTGGGGTAAGACTTAATTCAGGTTCACAGCTCCCTCTCTGCAGTCTTGCCCTACAGATCAGAACAGTAGGGACAGCAGAGGTGCAGGAGCATCCTAAAATGCCAGCATAAGACCCATAGCTGAAACACAATTACAGCATAAGTGCTTGCTCCTGTGTGATCTCTTAAGTGCACGAGGAGACACGGCAGGGTCAATTGCGCATGTCAATTTGTACTGGGTCTGCTGTAGTGTTCACACAACCATAGGACTGAGAAGAAAACATACCAATTGCACACTGTGAGGACAGCTTATAAAAGTCCATTTTCAATTGTTCCATGAAACTTTTAATTCAATCTGGGAGCTGTATGTTGGGCTGCAGACTATCTGCCTATCTCCTATTTTCTCTGGTTTCAAAGTCAGCTGGTTGGCAATGTCCGTTCATACTGCACTTCTACAAGAGCTCCCCAGGGCTCACAAGGCTCAGCATGATCTGAAGGGAGCAGCTAGCAAGTGAGGCCCACCTTCCCACACAGAGGGAGCCCAGCAGGGCAGCTAGAAGCAGGAAGAAGTGAGAAGCAATGGATTATCGTTCATAGCAAGCAACAGGACTAGAGGGAATGGCCTCAAGTTGCACCAGGGGAGATTCAGGTTGGATGTAAATACTTCACCGAGAGAGTGTTCAGGCACTGGAACAGGCTGCCCAGGGAGGTTGTGGAGTCACTGTCCCTGGAAGTGGCCAAGAAACACTGAGATGTTGTGTTGAGGGACATGGTTTAGTGGGAAATATTGGTGATAAGTGGACGACTGCACTGGATGATCTCAGAGGTCTTTTCCAGCCTTGGTGATTCCATGATTCTCTAGCTGTGGGCTTTCCCTTCCCAGCACCGGCATGTCAACAGATTTGCAGATTGGTTGTTCAATCTGCAAAAGATCAGCAGCAATGCCTTGTCAGACCATCCTGAATTCCAATTACAACCCCATTAATGTCCCCACCTACTGCCCCTCTGCAAGGCAAGGCAGGCACACCAAGAGGAAATGTGCTGACTGTGAGCAAGAGAGTTTTCTGCCATTCAGAACATACAAGTGCCATATGACCGGTACACATTGCTGTAGGCTTTGCTATGAGAAATCTTTTTGAAAACAACATCAACGTATAAGGAAAAAAAATACTAGAGACTAATTGCACAGTGAAAGCCCTGCTCAAGCCCTAAGCAACGCTTTGCAGCACATGAGGGATACAGATTCACTTTAATTTTATTAGGATAGTTACTTGAAATAAGGTGATTGAGGAAGGGGTTTCATCTAGGGATAAAAGCTCTGCTGTTTTTTCCTCCAATTTAAGATGTTGCTGTAAGGACGCCAGCCTGAAAGAACTAAGTTATAATAAACGTAGCAAAGCTCCCAATGATTTCATAAGCATGCGCTGCAGGCATTCAGAGGAGATATAATCATTACGTGCCATGGTGGCAGCTGCGTGGTACTTGTGTCCACTTTGGTGCAACAAACTATGAAATGCGGAGATGAATCAGAAGGGATACAGAAAGGGGCAGTGAGGCTGAAAGGGTTTAGAAAACATTATTAAATTAAACATTATTAAAAAGGTTAAAACAATTGTTTGTTCAGTCTGCAAGAAGCGAGGAGAGATATGTTCCCAAGAAACAGAAGGGGCTTTTGGTGGCTTTTTGAAACAAATAAAGACTTCACGAGTTTCTTAATTCATGTAGGACCATTAGCATCATTTGTAGTAAAGAGGACTTAGTGAACGATCAGGGGAAAAACCTTTCTAACAGTAGGTGCAATTACACAGAACGGGCTGCTCAGGGGGTCCTGGCATCCTTTTCATCGCAGAGTTTTTAAGTTAGTAAAATAATAATGATTAAAAAAAAAGGCAGGAAAAAAAAGAAGTGAAAAGCTCGGAACACCCCAGCCGCGCTCTGTCCGTCAGCGCCGGGCTCGGGCGGGCCTCAGGC